>WEDG01002607.1:0-106782 GCA_017591395.1 Schistocephalus solidus | reverse complement strand
ACCTCGTCGAAATCGACGGTCGAACTGTCGTATGTGTCTGATCGTTCCCTTCATACCTATCAGCCAATCGTTTTGGGCATTCATCTTCGGCACTTAATGCGGCCTCCATTTATAAGAAAATCCAGGCCGCACGCGTTAGGTGTTTTAGTTATTACATTAAAGGTTTTTACATCTTTGACATTAGTTAAACCGTTTTGTGGCCATCGTAGGCACTACATAAAAGATACAGAATTTTTAGTAGCATTTATGTTCGGTAGCAAGCCAAAACTCCTAGACTGTTCTGACACTTTAATGTGATTTGAATTTTATTATAGGTAACATCATTCTCGTTAGATAAATAAAAACGTTTGATGGCATTCTTGAAAAAAGGTTATAAATGCGTCTTGTCTCCTCGGTCCTCAGTATTTTTGACGTTCACGTTCGGTGGGTTGACCTACATTCAGTGGCAGAAAAATCAAAACAGTCTGTCTACACTTTTTAAGAGATATATTTACTAATTCGTTCGTGGGTTGACGTTAGGTCTCTAGCACGGTGTCATCTTTAAATTCACCAATTAGCAATCTTGAGTACACATCTTTCCGACCTACATGTATTACGAGGGTGCTTTAATTTGCAAATATACTTTTTTTATTTAGCCGTGCTGTGGAGCCACGGATTGGCTCGACTGAGATGAATGTGATGTCATATTTTCTGGAGGCCGCCCCACTTAGTCCTGAGTGACATGTGCTGTGGCAACAGTCGAACCATGTAATGACTCTGGCAAACACAGTAATTATCTTATATTCGTGCCAATAGGCTTTAATTCGTTAAAAAAAACTAAAGCTTAAAGACACAGCCTATTTTTCCAAATATGTTTTTAAGTGAAATAACTCAACAATAACCCACCTTGATTCAGCGGTCTCGTTCACACGCAAACGAGTGGATAGAAAGAGCTGAACCAGTTAGTAGACTCCAGTTTTTCCATCAGTTTTAACCATGCAAATGCGCAAATGTGAGCGCTCCATGATAGTTTCAGAGCATAAATGACTGCGATTGGGCAGGGGGAATTCGCTCGAGCTGAGCCTTCTAACTCCCAGTCAGTTAAGTGATGACGATATAAGATTAGTTGTCTGAAGTGCACTTAAATCTCCGTTTGAGGATGCAAACACATGAAAATACATACTCAAGTTGAGAAGCTCTAAAATATTCCAGAAACTAATATTTGTTGGTCTGTTAAATTAGTTCTTGCTCATTTCAGCTCCTTGTCGACCGACAGCTAGCCAGCGTACATTTTATCGACGCGTATATAGCTTCTTTTTATAGCTTTCATTAAAAATAAGGTGGTCGATTTTATACTTGATGTTTCCGCAAGTAAGAGCAGACCGTCATAATTCTCCCTAAAATCGTGCAGTGCAGAAATTAAGGCTGAACTACGTTGTTATACAGACAGCTGATGTAGTTTGGAGTTACCCAAAAAATTGCATGAATTTTAAAAATTAAACCTTATAATTATTTCTTTTATTTTCTGTTTTCTTTTGCCAAAAAACTTTCATCGACATGATGTACACCTTAGTTGTTTGATCGCATCGTCTCGCATAATACGGTTAGTTTCTCGGTTATCCGCATAATTCTTTGGTCCAACACGTTTTACGATGAGCCCATCTCATATTTGACATTTTACTTATTTTTCCATTCCCCTTGTAAGCCCGCAATCTGTTTCATTGCACCCAAAATCAACCGAGATAAGGGGTTCTTTTCTGTTAGCATTATCGTCTGTGATGTAATCTAGATGGTCGGGGAAACAATCGGGGCTGCTCATGTTATCCCTAATGTAGCGACCGAAGACTTCGAGGTTTGCACACACACACGGGCGAGTAACGCATCTGTCGTCGTTATTAGACGATGCGCATATTGAACATGGTCTCTAAGCACCATGCCGATCACTCGAACGCAACAGTCATTAGAAGGAACGGCAGAAATGTTGGAAATGGATTCTACTGTTAAGAAGGATATAAAGGTATGAAAGGGCACAATAGAAAATAAAGAAGGGAGCGTTACATGATGCGATATCCCTTTTGGAATGGGGGGAATTACGTCATGTCTGTTGGATAACCGGTGGGGAGTGCAACGCTGTGGGCAACTGCAGGGTCGGGACGAGGGGATGCTGACATTGAACGGAGGGTAGCGATACGATGAGCGGCGACGGTACTCGTGGGGATGGGGGTCAGCGTTCGAGAGTGGAAGGGGCACCGGCATCTTCACCGACATTCCATCACTCCATCCCCATCCGGGATCCGCGCGAAAAAGTGCTACTAGTCCATTCAAACAATTCTGTCGGAACTGTGGTTCGTTACATGGCCTCCCTCTGAAATGCAGCACTGTCCTCAGTGCTGTGCGGGTCGGTTTGGTAGGTGTGGAAGTGTGTGCTCCTCTCTATCCCACCGCTGCCACAAATGTAGCGGCCGAAGACTTCGAGGTTTGCACACACACACACACGGGCGAGTAACGCACCTGTAGTCGTTATTAGACGATGCGCATATTGAACATGGTCTCTAAGCACCATGCCGATCACTCGAACGCAACAGTCATTAGAAGGAACGGCAGAAATGTTGGAAATGGATTCTACTGGTAAGAAGGATATAAAAGGTATGAAAGGGCACAATAGAAAATAAAGAAGGGAGCGTTACATGATGCGATATCCCTTTTTGGAGTGGGGGAATTACGTCATGTCTGTTGGATAACCGGTGGGGAGTGCAACGCTGTGGGCAACTGCAGGGTCAGGACGAGGGGATGCTGACATTGAACGGAGGGTAGCGATACGATGAGCGGCGATGGTACTCGTGGGGATGGGGGTCAGCGTTCGAGAGTGGAAGGGGGCACCGGCATCTTCACCGACATTCCATCACTCCATCCCCATCCGGGATCCGCGCGAAAAGTGCTACTAGTCCATTCAAACAATTCTGTCGGAACTGTGGTTCGTTACATGGCCTCCTTCTGAAATGCAGCACTGTCCTCAGTGCTGTGCGGGTATCGGTTTGGTAGGTGTGGAAGTGTGTGCTCCTCTCTATCCCACCGCTGCCACAAATGTAGCGGCCGAAGACTTCGAGGTTTGCACACACACGGGCGAGTAACGCACCTGTAGTCGTTATTAGACGATGCGCATATTGAACATGGTCTCTAAGCACCATGCCGATCACTCAAACGCAACAGTCATTAGAAGGAACGGCAGAAATGTTGGAAATGGATTCTACTATTAAGAAGGATATAAAGGTATGAAAGGGCACAATAGAAAATAAAGAAGGGAGCGTTACATGATGCAATATCCCTTTTGGAGTGGGGGGAATTACGTCATGTCTGTTGGATAACCGGTGGGGAGTGCAACGCTGTGGGCAACTGCAGGGTCGGGACGAGGGGATGCTGACATTGAACGGAGGGTAGCGCTACGATGAGCGGCGATGGTACTCGTGGGGATGGGGGTCAGCGTTCGAGAGTGGAAGGGGCACCGGCATCTTCACCGACATTCCATCACTCCATCCCCATCCGGGATCCGCGCGAAAAGTGCTACTAGTCCATTTAAACAATTCTGTCGGAACTGTGGTTCGTTACATGGCCTCCCTCTGAAATGCAGCACTGTCCTCAGTGCTGTGCGGGTCGGTTTGGTAGGTGTGGAAGTGTGTGCTCCTCTCTATCCCACCGCTGCCACAAATGTAGCGGCCGAAGACTTCGAGGTTTGCACACACACACAGGCGAGTAACGCACCTGTAGTCGTTATTAGACGATGCGCATATTGAACATGGTCTCTAAGCACCATGCCGATCACTCGAACGCAACAGTCATTAGAAGGAACGGCAGAAATGTTGGAAATGGATTCTACTGTTAAGAAGGATATAAAGGTATGAAAGGGCACAATAGAAAATAAAGAAGGGAGCGTTACATGATGCGATATCCCTTTTGGAATGGGGGAAATTACGTCATGTCTGTTGGATAACCGGTGGGGAGTGCAACGCTGTGGGCAACTGCAGGGTCGGGACGAGGGGATGCTGACATTGAACGGAGGGTAGCGATACGATGAGCGGCGACGGTACTCGTGGGGATGGGGGTCAGCGTTCGAGAGTGGAAGGGGCACCGGCATCTTCACCGACATTCCATCACTCCATCCCCATCCGGGATCCGCGCGAAAAGTGCTACTAGTCCATTCAAACAATTCTGTCGGAACTGTGGTACGTTACACTAATAACATCGAGGTTCACTAGCAACCAATCAAATTCCAGATGCGATTGACGTAAGACCGTTCGAGCCTCGAATCGTATTTCATTGCTATTAGGGATACGTACAACCTGAGCAGCTCCGATTTTTTATACTTATATATATACATGATAACAATTTGACAGCGTTCCGCTCGCTCACGTGCATTTTAACGCTTGTCCTGCTAGGCTGCTCAGTATCGACCTCATTTAAATGAGGTCGATACTGAACCACTCACAGACGCACGCAACAACTGCGCGCGCCCATAAAACGAACTGCCATTTTCGTAGTTCACAGGTTTCACTCATGGTCTGAGCCTCGGCCAACCAGGGTACAACCCCATGCATAGAAATACCTGCGGAATTTATCTTAAAGGTTGGTCGAGGCGGGATGTCTTTATGACTGGCTCTGTTGATCATGTGCACTCTGGGTAAGACGTTTAACCCAAGAGTATGTATAGTGCACTCCCATGGGTGATCAGGTGGGGGGATTGTCGTCTTAGTTAATGAGCATACGAATACTACCCTGCTATGCGTAGATCTTGCGCAAGCTTCAAGGCGCTGGTTACTTATTATCAAGTACCCTTAGCACTTTTAACCGTTCATGACGCTTGCGTTGTGAAAAGCATTCGTAGTTTTGAGCAAAAATGTGGCAATACGTCATTGCGATTTTCAGCCAAGTTCAGGAACAATGTCGAAACTTACGCTGTTAGCTGTAAAAGTTAAAGACCAACTAGAGGTGGCGAGGTCAGCTAAGGACTTAAACTAGAACAACTAACAAGCGTGTCGCTGTCACATCCTCCAGACCAGCTGATTTAAGCATATTTGCAGCCTCCTGCATGTCAGTGAAGAAAAGGAGCTTCTATGCACTATCTATGCATAAAAAAACTTTTTTTGATTATGTTGATTGCAAATGTACCAGAAGGTAGTCCTCTCGGTGAGGGGGTAGATGAGTGTGTGAGACTAGCGGGAACACCTCTTTCAGGGGACAAGTCGATAAACTCGGTCATTTTAGACATATGCGTATGTTTTTAGCCTTATTCTAATTGACGGTGAACTAGCCTCAACCGCTTTAGCGACATATCTTTGGGAATGGCCGTGCTCGGCTCCATCAGAAATGAAGTGTATACACCACTACGAGGATGGCTCTCAGATAATCGTTGTCGAAAACCCCGCGACTTTCGTCCCTTCACTCGCATAGAACGATATTCAGAGTAGTAGATGAGGAAAAATTGTTGAAGGTCATTAAAAACCGAATGACCCTTATCTACATAAGTGGCCGTAGTAGTTCTACAATGCAAAACTCTTCATCGACGTGTCTCTGCTGGGGCGGTATTCACGTTACCTGACATCTTTCCGGGTGAAGTGTACACTTTAACAGTACATCGACATTTGAAACTGCAACGGGCAAATTTTGAGAATGTCCACATTCCCAGGAATAGCCGATCTCACTGCAAAGCACATACATGCGTTTCCAATGCTGCATGCCATGAACGTGTGCCAGACAGTGTCCCGAGTTTACCGTGGTCACAGCGCCCCCGGTTGGATCTGATTGTTCCATATCTGTAAGAAGTGGCTCAACCCTTCTAGAACTTTCCCTTGAAATGGATTAGACGGAATATAGCACACCTGAACGGACCGCTTTAAATGCCCGCAGCTTTTCAGTGAGAATGTCTTGCAGGTTTTTACGCTCTCTCGTGGCCGATCGCGTTCTCTTTTTCTGCAGCGTTTTTGATTGGGACAACAGTCATGTAAGCATTCGGTTCGTGTGGTTTCTGGTTACCAGGTACGTTCATAGCAATTTGGTTACGCAGTTTCTCACCTACGATGGCTGACGAGTATGCTGATTCAAAGCAACTTTTGTAGTAGCAGCTGAAGTTAAAGGAAACTCACCTTTAAGCGATCCAACTAATCTATGGGCCAATCGAGTGGGGTTTGTGGTTCACCATCCGTTGATCACATTACCAAAGCATCACTAACTTCCTGTATTACCCGCAGGCTCACTTAAACTTTGATTTCTGGTACAAAAGATATGAGGACGTGTTCTCTAGTGATCTGATTGACCAGGATGATGCATAGGTGTGGCTATTACTCCGCAAACTGGACCCTGCCGAGCTCGAACGCATGCAAACTTTATTCTTGCCAAAACCCTACAAGTTATCGCTTTCACGGGCACGTTGAAGAGGTTGTCACAGCTTTTCGGTGAACAGTTGTGCCTGTTCAACACTCGATTACAGTGCCTCCAACTGTGTAAATGGGAGTCTGACGAGTTTATCACTTACACGGAATTTTTAATCGCAGATGGGTGTTTTCAGTTCGGTTCTCTCACAGAAGACGCGTTTAAATGCCTCATTTGTATCTACGGCCTCAAGTTCCCAAGGATGATGGCATCCGGTCACGTCTTCTGTCCCATGTTCAACATAACAGCTCAGGTACACTCCAAGAGCTGGCTGTGGAGGATCGAGCGCTAATTAACCTGGAGCACTACTCGGCTATAATCCAAGGCACTTCCGCTTCCTGCTCAGTCCACACAGTCGCAGAAACTAAGCCACAACCTGTTATGTGGCCCAAGCAAGCACTCAAAGCGAAATTATTGCCATTTACTTGTGGGCACTGTGGTGTATAGCATTTCCATCTGGATTACATATCTCCCAACATCTCTGCCAAAGCTGTAGCCAGGTGGAACAGCCTTATGGGTTCTGCCAATCAACATTAGCTTGTGAAACCAAGCCTGCCCCAGCCACTTTCAATTCTAAGCCCAAATCCCCGTCTACTGACAAGTCTCTGAGTCAGTTAGCCAACTTTCCAGCTCAATGCAGCTAATCGCAAAAAGCTTTTTGCTTTTCTGCTCAATTGTCACGCGGTCAGCCCACAACTGGATACTGCTTCAGACATCACTATAATCTATGAGATACTCTGGCAGTCTCACGATGCAGCAGACTTCCTAGTCCGCCGCAAGCGCGTGTGATGGTCTCGTCCGGTTAATGGGACAACTGCAGTGCTGTGAGTCTTTCTGTGGCATTAAGATTCCTGCAATCTGTCATGTCATTTAGTCTTATCTCAACCTGTGTGGTCTCTACTGGATTGAAGCACTTGGTTTAACCAATACACCGCTCCAACTTGTTTGCAGTCCGATGTAGTTTCCTGTTGTGCCTGCAGCCCCCGCCAAGGACATTCGCTCGACTTTCCCCTGACGGTATGGGTCGCTGCACATACACTCAAGCCGTGCTGCCTCAATCCTGGAAATCAACCAGTCTTCCGTCCAAAGAGACCATTCCCGTATGCAGCCTTGCCACTTTTCAATGCTAAACTGAAGTACCTGGAGAAGCTGGAGGTTCTGATACCTGTGTTTTACTCTGTCTGATTTGCTCCAATCCTTGTAGTCACAAAGCCAAATGATTTGGTCCGTATTTTTGCTGACTTTTCTACTGGTTTCAATGTAATGCTGGCACCGAACTCCTATCCACTACCGATACCAGCTGACCTCGCAATGTCTTCAAACTGGACGGCTGCAGAGGGAGACTAAACCTGTCACTTTCTGGAGCTAGGCAAAATCGATTTTTCTTTCGGGGCGTTTTGTTTGGTATTGACGAAGTCAATGCATGTTGATTGACCTTTTATTCTTTGCGACCGCTGAGTCGGAGGGCTGGCTTGCCTTAAAATCTGACACAATCTCCTTATTTCCATTGGCTGAAGTGCGCTCTATATTTCAGTCGATTATGCTCCTGAGTTCACTGAAGTCTGTTAGTTTCTAAAATCTTCCAGCTACTCAAGGGGCTGTTATTTGCATACAGACATACCGAGCAGTTGTCAGCTAAGGTAACAGGCAAAACCAAGTCTTATTATGCCTCCTGTCTTCCGCCTGCCTGAGACGCTAGTAAATACTGAGCTCTTCGGAGACCTATCATCGTTCTCCAACTTTTTTTTTCTCGGCATCAAATAAAATTATCAACAGAGGTATGGAAACCAGTAAAATACACCTATTTTTGGGGCCCTCATTATGTCCAGCTTTCCCTTTGGGACCTGAGGGTAACACGGTATTAAGTCAGTCTTTTTTATTCTCCCCCCAATCCCACATATTCCAGCTTTAACATGCCAGAGAAAGCCAAAAAAAAATTTGTGCCCCTCTTCCATGAGGGCGGTACCATTACTGATCGCATGGTAGTTCTTCTACCCGGACGACATCCTTGCCAATGTCTGGCTGTGCGTCATCAGTTGGTCGGTAACTGCACCTCCTGCGGCCGCATTGTCTGTGAGCAAGAAGGCCCTGGTTCCTGTTTCTTCTGCGGCGCCATGGTGCTCACACCGGAACAACACCAACTTCTGCAGTCAGGAACAAATGCTGCACGGAAACTACTCAACCGGCTGCATTCAACACCCTGGGCACCGGGCACACCTACTCCACCCTGTGCTGGCAAACCTCGGGTGCGCCACAGGCGTGGTGGCGGCGGCGTCGGTAGGGACGCGACTTCTTGCCACAACGGAAAGGAACCCGGAATTAAGGAACCCCAAAAAGAGCTGGAAGAGTTGGACGACGAGACGGATTACGAGGACGAGTTTCTCCTGCAGAATTTGGACCATGGAGTTGATGCGCAGAAGCGCTTAGAGGATGGTGAGTCTAGATCTCCTCCCACTCGTCTGATTCGCTGTTTCGCAACAGTAATGGTTAGTTATTCGCATGTCTTATGCGGAATCATCGTGGCAAGCTATCTTTTAAATCATGGTGATTTATTTGTGGTGGCGGTGGTGGTCGTCGTCGTAGTCTATTTCAATGCTGGCCTCCATTGCGAATAGTTATTCCAAGCAGCCTACTTTTGTTTTCGATTCCCAAATTCTGTTTCGGTGAGTGCCAACGGTGACCTGTTACAGCTCGAGCTTTTTAGTTCAAACCTCGAATTCAGACTTAAATCAGCTGACGGAACACCGCTCCCGCTAGTGGAATACAGATGGCCTTGTGCTGTATTCTGGGGAGCTTGGATATCAGGTTTGGGTGAATTTTATGGTTAGAAAACCGGTATATATACCCTTGCTGCAATTTAGCGCAAGGCAATCTGTCTTTTTGGGAGTTTCTGTCCCCGTCTCTTAACGTGGCAGGTTGCGAAGACTGAAATCTTTCATTCTGTATCATTTTTTCAAGAATTTAGATAATAAACTGCCCGAACGGTCTTGTTGTCTACATGAATAATTTTTGCAGGGCAGATGATGTCAGCAAGGCGAGAAACTTTTTCGGGCATTTTCTACCATATCCTTCCCCTCTCTCATCTTATACCTCTCACATTCTTGCCTATCTAGGTCTTGTAAAGGCCGTCCTACAGCGTGATCGTCTACTACACTTTGATGCCACTACTGCTCAGCGCACGCGTGTCATAGACGATGAATTGGACTACTTCGTCGGCGAGGGCTCTGGTGCGGCTGCAGCCTGGTTAGACCCCGAAACGCGCGCCCGCGTAGCTAAGCGGGTGGAGGAGCTTCGAGCCCAGCGTCACGCCTCCCGTCTTGACTCCTCACGTCTCTGCATCGATTTCGCTAACAAGCTTGTCTTTGAGGAGGTGCTCATTCGCTCTCTGTTCTTAAATCCTTTTTATTTTCTTCCATCCTTCTGTCTGAACGCTTATAGAAGCTCATATTTTGTGGTGTCGACCAAGTCGTGTGTGTGGCGCGCGTAGTCAGACTGTTTAGTTTTCTCAACCACCATGCCTAACTCTGATCATCTTGACACTGTCCTGCCATTGGAGAAAAGTGGTTAAGGGAAGAGAGAGTGTGATAGATGCCGCGCAAGTTCGTCTCACTACAGACTGATTCAATTGTAGGTCATCAGTGCCGCACCCATTACCTGGAGCAAGCTGTTGACTATCGAACTGTCAGGCGAAGGCCATTCTACTGACCTGTTACTCAGATGACCTGCACGATGTGAATAAGTGGTGGAAAAGTGCAGTTGCCATTACTTGTGGTTGTGAGAGCTGACCTGATCTGGTGGTGGCGGCAGCGCCCTAGGTATTGCTCGCATCTGGTAAGAATCTTAAATTGTTTACTAGGCAGAGATTGCGTAGTGCACGGATTAGCGAACCGAGTTTAGCCGATGCATTGCCTGAGAATATTTTCACCCTGCAACATGGATGGTTGTCACCCTGACACCGACAGTCTTAGCCGTCTTAATTCGTCTCGCCCTTTCGATAGCACGTTTAGAAATGCGTTCACTCCTTCTTCTCTACTCCTAAGCTATCCAGGCTATTCTGTGCAAATTTTGGACGATGCAATGGTTCCTGCGTCTTCAAATTGAATCCTAATTTTTCTGAAGTAGGCCGATCGCACCAAGTCACACAATACTTGCTTGCTTCCTGAACAGAGTCATTTTCTGCTTCCGTTTGAAATGCCACCCTTCTGACATTTGCTTCCGAGTTATATTATATTTTGCAGGCGCGCAAGACAGCATTGTATCCGAAGGCACCTTACGTAAACCGGCCTCACCTCAAAGTTTGTTGGTTTGTATCCACTGCTTTCAATTTTGATGTCCCATATTGTGCTCCTGGGAGGACAGGTGAGGAGGTTTTCCACAACTAAAATGCCATGGGCTGAAACCAAATAAAGCCAATAAGTTTGCCACTTATTAGGGGAAGGACGGGACATAAGCATTTGAGTGGACCAATCGCGTGATGCCCAATTTACAAACCAGCAGTACTACTATCAGTATAATTTTCGTATGACAGTGGGTTCATCCTTCCCAGATACTACCTAACGGCACAGAAACCTGTTTCGCCGACGTTTGTGCCGCTAGAGGACGCAACTGTGAAGTATTTGGTTCCTCGGTGGGCCCCTCTACACTTCTAATTTAATTAACCCAAATTGCGAATGTTGAGTTAATAATTTTGCAAAGTCTTGGGGACAGACTTCGAGTTCAAAACTTGAATCATCAAAATTTGTTAGAGTCAGCCCGTAAATTTTAGTGAGTTTGAATTGGATACAGTTAGCTTCTGCGGAATAATCACGTAATGCCCAATGCTACAAACAGGAAGTGGTGCTAGTAGCATAATCTTGCTTGACAGTGGCCTCACCATCGAAACTCAGTAAAACGCAATGCATGCCCAAAACTTGTACATCCGCCGGTTTAAGTAGCAAGTATTGTCTGCCTTTCCACACAGGACACTCGTGGGGAAGCTGCCCGAAAATTGTACTCTGCTGAGATGGACGTCCTTTCCCAGAAGCTGGACGGTGTCAAGACATCATCTGCGACCAGCTTCTCCACAGTACCGCTATCAGACCCTCTTCTCGACTTCCCCACTCCTCAAGTAAGCCCTGTCACCGCTCTCTTTTTCTGCAAAATTGACGTCATTTAGAGGTGGTTTTCACCAATTTTCGCAGAACAGAATGGGCAGGTCCCATTTTGCTCAGAAATTTCAGTTTGCAGTCCTCACAGACTGCTTCATCGCCACGAAAAATCAGTAATCGTAGTTTTACCGCCATAGCTACGAGAGAACGAAGTGGCCCATATTCGATCCTGTTACTGCGGTGAATAAATGTTCTTGATCATGAACAAAAGGATATAGCTTAACCGGCGGCCGCTGTGCTCAAAGGCCAGCTAGTGCAAAGTTCGAATCCCAGGCCCCCCTGATTTCTCGAATTTGGTTTTTCAGATGCTTTTGGATCCCAATTTTCCCACCTTCCGCCTTCATATGATTTACTGAGGAACTAAGCTGTCCTCTTAGGTGACACTCATCGTAGATTGCTATCAATTAGTTTGTTTCACAGAACGGCTGACGATACAGGGTCGCTGTTTTAAAACATGAGGTTTTCGAGCCCCCTGCCAGGAGAGAATCATAACCTCCTATCCTTGCCAACCGCCCTGCCATCCTGTCATCATATTTTGCTCGATCGAAATTGCTGAACTCACTCCACCTTTTGCCCTAACTCCTCCACACACCCTCTCCTCCCAGTTTGTAAGTGACTTGGGACCGGAAAACCAACGTCCTGAGGCTGCTGACAGTGAATCTCGGATGGCTCAGAGAAGGAAGCGAGGTGCGAAGGGCCAGAGCACGCCAGGTCGCGTCCAAGACAGTGAGCAGAACAGACTCATCGACAATGGGTTCTGTCTCAGCATGCATCAGCCATGGGCTTCTCTTCTAGTGCGTGGCATAAAGAGGTACGTTGCATGCCTGTTTCTTCAACCCTGTCCTCTGACCCGTTCTGCCCCCTCGTTTGCCAACTACTCCCGCTAGTGGTACCACTTCTACTGATGCTTTATGCTTGATGATGATGACGGCTTGCATTGTCTCTTCAGAGATGAAGGACGTACCTGGTACTCCGCCCATCGCGGCCCCTTGTGGATAGCTGCCGCTGCCAAAGTGCCCGAGGATTTCGAAATAAGGGCTGTCGAGGAAGAGTGCATAGGCCACGGTATGTCTTATTTATGCTTCTTCTTTCTTCATTACCGCATTTTGCGTCAGACAACTCCTATGATAGTTCATGCATCACCGGCAACGAGAACTGCCACTGTCCGGGTAAGACTAGCGAAGCCTTGAACTACCTTCCTCGGTAGGAGCACAATAGGCGGGTCCCAGATTAAATAATTGAACCCGAGAGCCTGTCTTATGGGAACCCTGATAATAGGGGTTTTATGGGTGGGGCAAGAGAATAACAAAAAGCACAAAAAATGGTGAAAGTAAATTAAAAACCGAAATTTATAAATAAACATAAAGTTTAAATGAAATGAAAATAACCCGCGCAAAATGAAAAAGAAACGGTAGGCATCCAATGAAATGAAAGCTCTGTAAATAATTGTCCCAAGGTCAGCCCGGTGAATTTTAGATTTACGAGACAGCCTACTGTGATCTTTTAAGTAGCAAAAACAATAGCTTTTAATTGGGACCCGCCTATTGTGCTTCCACCCCTTCCTTCCCCTCTTTCCACACCAGTCCTGTTCAAATGACAGGGCAAGACAAAATCGACGGGGTGCTTGTGGACACTGCGGTCGTATACACCACACCCGCACTGTTTTTTACCTGCACACGAACCAGAATCTTCTAACTATGAATTCGACCTAAGTGATGCCAACTTAACCGCGACTTTGGGCTTTATTCTTGGTAAGTCGCCGGCGGTTACCTGGGCTAGACGTTTTTCTGGCCACATCATTGTCCGAGTTCTTTGTCCAGAACCGTCAGCCGCTGGTCCTGATATCTTCATTGGCGCATGATGGGCGAAGTTAGTGTGGGCCATCCTGCAGCGCGACTGTCGCTCATTACTAAACGTTGCGCTCTTTTAAGCTGCGCTAAAAGAGCTTACTGGAAGCCGGCACTGTGCTTTAACTTTACAGGCCCACCCCTGTGAGTGTCGAGGCCTCGTAAGTTGCTCCGGTCCATCGAAACACAAGCCTCTCGCTACTTTTTTCCTTGACTGCCCTCCTCTTGCTGCCATCAGACAAACCTAATTACTCACTTTAAAAAAATTTCTAACCCATTCTGCTTTCTTAAAGGAGCCCAACGAAGTGATTTCCCGAAAAGCTACCCTACTGGATGCCTCCTTGGGCGCGTAAACGTGGACGACGTGTTGCCGCAATCTGAGTACCGCTCTAGGGTAAGCCGCGACGCCCACATTAATCATCTCTTGTCCTCGTCATTATCCTCAGCAGTTCATGAACTTCGCGAATGCCCTCGGTTAACTTGGTTGTCCCCACAATCCCTTAGATAAGGCATTATTCTACATTATTATTAGAAATTAGGGGTTTTGACGGATTTGAATAATACATCTGTCCCAATTGTGATAAACTCGGCGGCCTCAGTGAGATTCGAACCCATGACAGCAAGGGGATGCCTATAGTACAGCCAACGCTCCAGCCACTTGAGCTAAGAGGCCCCACCGGGAGCCGTGAGTTTAATCACACTTGGGTCAAGTTACCCGCCCAGCCTACTGCAACGTATGGAATTCACCAATTCTGATACAGTAGGCTGAGCGGGTAACTTGACCAAAGTGTGATTAAACTCACGGCTCCCGGTGCTGCCTCGTAGCTCAGTTAGCTAGAGCGTTGGCTGTACCATTTCTGTTGTGGGTTCGAATCCCACCGCGTTTTTACATTTGGATCGCATTTATTATTAGAAAGCCTGAGAAGTAAAGCATAGGCGTGGGCAGTGGTGAATCTCCGTCAGGTTCGGAAGGTGTCTTTGTTTGGCAACCAGTGGCGGATTATCTTTCACCGTCTCTGTTGACAGCTTTAGGTTAGCCCCGCACGAGACTTGACATGACCTCCAAAATGCATTAGGTACACGAAGTCGTCGAATGCGTAGACGGCGTTTGCCTAGGGAGTTCGATCCCCTTCGTTCCTCGGCACACGTTGTTTTTTCGTTTTATCTCATGGAAAAAGGCCAGGCCTTATTCTATTTTTAAACGCAACGATGACCGAGCCCCACGAGACCAAAGAAAGGTATTCGGGCAGGGAGAATATAAGGCACTGCAACTATGGACTGCAGAGCGTCACTAAGTAAAACCCGATGCCATCTTACCAAATTATATATGATGGAGCATTAACCCCTCTTTACAGGTCAATCCTAGCCGTCCTTTGGCCGGTATGCTTCCCCGGGTGCTAAGTAGTCAACTTAATCAGGACTCATCGCGTACACCTGCCATGGCTGCAGGAAAAATAAAATGCGCACCACCCACCAGGCAGTATCACGGGAGACAGACGTCGGACTTTACTGTTATGCTCATGTTTGCCCATTACGTCCTGTATACCCTTTTCAAGATAAACCCTAGGACGATCTACAGCCAGCCAACTCTCCTGATCAGATGTATGGGCGCTTTACAACTTACTATCTTCGAAGTGGTCTTAAAACCGCCCCCTCACATGTATAAGGTCATCGAACTTTCGCGTGTTCTTTGCGCACGTCACGAATATTCAAGTAATCTCCTGACAGACCTTCCCCTTAACCGTCAGAGGTCGAACATATACCTCCGATAGTACGAGCCGGCTATCCTGTCTGTCAGTTGCTACCTTTGTGTTGTTTCAGAGTAACCAACCCATTTTCTTATAGCACTGGCGACGAGGTCCGAGATTTACCCAAATTTTCAACTTCAACATAAACACAGAACACCGAATATCCGCGTTTGATCCGGGTGTTTAGGTGTTCCAAAGAGGAATCTGTGTTTTACTAAGTCGGAATGCGTAAATGTTCGATTGCCTCCAATAAGCCCGTTTGTGCACTTCTTATTTCCATTTCCGCAGTCGGAGTTTTTGCACAAACCTGAAGCCAATATAATCTGTGCGGGAATCGCAACTGCACGCTCTCACCCCAGTAGGCGTTTCTATTAGTGGTTATATCATGACCTGCACGCCGGCGATTTCGGTTGCTTAGTGAGCAGCTAATCCTCTGGCCCTTATTTACCCGCAGATGCTCTTCAAAATTGTCATCCTCATAGAGTGCAAAATTTAAACCGTGACACGTGATTTTGCAATATTGTTTCAGGGCCGGTCATTTTTCGTAGTATACGGATCACAAGGCCGAACCCCCTTCCCGCATTGGGGATGGATCAAGATAGCATTACAAAATTCATCTAAGTGTTATGAGTTAGCGTACGTTTTGTCACGGTTTTTAAACAGAAGCCTGCATTTTATACCCTTTTTTAGTTTCCAAACGGACCATCCACTAGTCCCTTCGTCTTCGTTTGCTCCGACCCACGAGAACTCCTGATGAAGCTGCCAATGCAGGGCGCGCACAAAATATGTGAGTGAACAATTCTTTCCATATGCATTCCGATGGTTTACTTCCGCGCCTCGGGCGTGTTAACGAGCGGCGGACAGCTGAGCGTCTCCCGCAACGACTGCTAGTTCTCTCAGGTCTGACGAACAAGTATCGCTAATACTCTCAGATAGGGCTGCATCGAGACCTGGCATATCGACTGCCTTAAATGTGGTTCGTCTAGTTTAGCATGACAAAGTGGCGATTTGCATTAACGGAAAACGAAAATTACAAATCCACCCCTGTGAGATAGCTTTTTGTCGAATA
This sequence comes from Schistocephalus solidus, assembly GCA_017591395.1. NCBI lineage: Eukaryota > Metazoa > Platyhelminthes > Cestoda > Diphyllobothriidea > Diphyllobothriidae > Schistocephalus > Schistocephalus solidus. The sequence goes on along the minus strand of WEDG01002607.1, from coordinate 90,569 downwards.
ATCAGCACCACGTTGAAGACAATCACAACTGTCAAAATTATAATTTTCATTTTAGAATATGCACTACGAGGAGAGGGGAGTGTCTATTGTCACGACGTGGTGGCAGCTTACTTCTAGGCTATCGGGCAGTTTCCGTTTCCCCGAGAATTAACGTCGTCTCAGATTACTGTTGTTGAAAACTTTGTTGAAAATGATTATGGCTTGGACATGTTCCATGACAAGTATACTTGGCACAAACTTTGTTTTAAAAAATAACGTCTACTTTATTCGCATTGATGCACACACCGATGCCCCGTACGACTGCCGGAATCGTTAAGGTTAATGCTGTAGCCTGAGTAAAATACGGTGCAAGTCCTAATTCTTAAGCAATGCAAACATCCGCATACAAACATGCATGGTGCTAATTGGCGGATGGACGCTTCACCGATCAGTTACGGGACTCACTCCTACCGTTCTGTCTTGGGGCTCTCTAGAGCCCCATCAGCAGTCACACAGCAGCTAGTGGTGTAGGCAGATGAGCATTGCAGACAAAGACAAGACTAGAATGACACATTCTCTCTTCTTAACCGTCATCAGCCAGCCATACCCAACTCCAGGTGGTGCACCATCCGAGGCTCGAACCAGGCGATCTGTTGATTAGAAATCCAACGCTCTAACGCACAGTGCCACGGACTTGTTGTTTATGGAAAATATGCCCCAGATCATAATATAAATATGTGGAGCCAAACAGTCATGAAAACGAAATACGGCTTCTGCTACTGTTCGACCACAGTCCTTTTTGAGAAACGTTTTTCCAGACCGTTATAGTTAATTCAGGCTCGTCCTTTTCCTTCTAATTGGAACGAAAAACCGATAAGTTCCATGTCAGTGTTACTTCGCCGGTTGCATTTCCAAAGGCAAAGCAAATGTAAAAAAACTAATGTGTTCAAAGAAGCATTTTATTCTTCAAATTGGTAAAATGTTAGCCGAGAATATCGGTTGCTTTTGGAGTATTTATACTATATTTGCTATCCTATGAAATGTCACCCAAAATTCTGCAGTTTTCGATTCGGAAAAACAATTTGAGTCGGGTTTTAACATGGCGAAAATTACCCGCCATCTGATAAGTTGCCCCACCCAAAAGCGGGTCAAAGCCGGCGTCTCGTGTAAGTTATCACTGCGACTATTCATACGAGCATTCACCACGTTAGCCGCGAGGACACTTGCACCAGCTAATCCAACCAACAACCCCGACGACCGCATCCACGAAACCCAACCTGCGTGTCCTTGAACAATATCATATGATTGGCCTAACTGGCAGACGTTACACGGAAAAACGATCAGTCAGCGCAAACGAAAATGGTCATTTGAGGTGTATTTTTTTTCTGGTTCATTAGCATGCGCTAGAACTGAACAGTCGTTAAGTTATCACTTGTCTGTTTACCTCTTTAGACAAACTGGACCCCTTGATCCACACATCCGCCAAAGCCAATCTTGCTTAGGTGCCTGCAGTCAACCTCCGCCCCCTGTCTTTCACCCAGCCACACGCGTGTGTTTTCTAAGGAACAAAAAAATATACGAGAGCATTATTTTCCGTAATTTTTGGTACAAAAATATATACAGGGAGGTAGGATGCAGTAAGAACAACACCTAATCGCAAAACCAATTACTGTTGCGAAGATTAATCGAGAGGAGGGCCGGCCCACATGTGGGCATCCGATCGGCATCAATACCCCACTCAGACTTCAGGAGGAGAAGCGGTGGGGGAACCGAGATGGTATCCTCCGCAACCTCCTTTTCCCCCACCGTGTAGGATAGCACGCGCATCAGCCGGCCGGTTTTCAGCTGCCAGAGACCAATTTTCGCCTGCCCCAGAATGGGCGCCGCAAGACTGGTGTGGTGGGGCACCTCTACGGCAGGTTGTGGCGGAATCGGGGAACTGGAAGATGTGAGACAGCCGCTGTCTGAGCCCCAGTAGGTGACCGCAGGCCCAGCTGGCCATCGGTCCTCCCACAGTTGCACCAGACCGTTTCGCCTGCCGACTAGGAGACCGTATCGATCACCGGCGGAGGTGAGGAGGCATTGCAGACTGGTTACCTCGCCGGCCACTGTTGGAGAAAAACGGATGAGCTCCTGCAGGCGGGGCGCCTGTTCTAACGAAAAGAGGCCGAACCGGCTACCACCAGACTCCGAGTGTGAACCAATGTAGACGGAGATGCGAGAGGTCTCGCCCACTGGCAAGTACTCGGTCTTGGCAAGGGCTGTAAATCTAGAGCCGGGGCTGAGAAGCCACTGTCGACGACGTCCCGCGTTCGTTACAGAACCAGTGGTGTTTGCTGCCAAAAGAAGCCGCACAAGACCATCGTAGATTATGATCTTCTGGTTGGTAAAGAAGACCGGCGTTTCTGTAGTTGGCTCAATCTCCCCTCCCTGTTTTCCGGCCGACCCCGGTTCGGTGATGATATTACAAGCATGCCGGACGAGAGGCGGTTGTGCAAATCGTGGATTATTAAGACGTCGAAGGTGAACACTCTCCAGCAGCTCGTAGCCCGTGCCTACAACAAGAGAAGGCGCCTTGGTTACAGCATTGCATTTAAGTGTCAAAGGTGGGCTAGGCGAACTACTTTTCGGTTATCGACATTTTAAGCGGCCGAGTTGCCAAACTGCAAAGTCGGGTGTACAAGCACTAACCAGTGAGATTTAGATAAAACCTTAGGTGGCATACAAATATGACTTCGGAGGACAGAAACGGTAAGCAAAACTGTCAAAGGGCCGTTCTGCCCGCCGCCATATTGGCCTGCCTACGGTCTGCGTGACTTTGGCTGGAGGAAGTGTGTGTGCCCACCTGGTCCGTAAACTATTGCCTTAGTCGAGGAACGGGTGACACTAACTACGGTCGGACAGGCAGCCCACGCGTACATAAATACTCAGTCCTTGAAGCTGGATAGCCTGGCTCGATACCTAAAAAAGGAACATGTCTTGGGATGATGCCTAGAAATCTGAATTCCACTGTCAAATGGGAGTCCGTCGCATAGCAGTACACAGCTGCCCTGACTGAATGTGTTGTCACCTGCCAGTCCTACTTGTGAGGCGGGATGCTTTATAACGTCACTGGGAGCATAATAATATTAGTTGGAAGTGGCTAATGTCAAATGAGCAAGTCCATTCAGTTAATCCGAAAGACAAGCGCCATGGCAACCCAGCAAGTAAGGGGAAGGGGAGGAGAGATGCGCTTGTGCATCTCACCTCCTGGTTCGCCTTTCTCCCAGTTAAACTCGGATGCTTGAGGCTCTAAAATGGGTATACCCGACGACCTGATCTCAATCCTGTTTGGTCCGCCCCAATAAATCTACCTAACAGTTAATCATCTGAATACAAAGGAAATATGGGGGCGAAGAACAGGGGGTGCACACCTACCCGAACATTTCAAAAAGGAGAGAGAATCGGGTGATACACAGGCAAGCCTCCTGCCAGGTATAAGCCAGGTTGCATCATTGCATCCATGGCAGTTTGGACCTTCGTACGAGCGAGGGCAGCTTGACATGGAAAAACGCCAGCGCATGCATCGTTTAGAAGCTTTCCTGGCAACTTCACCGCTCCAGCAGACGCGGTACTGCCGTAGGCCGGTGGATGGGAACTTGGAGTCTATCACGTGGATCCGTGTGCCACCGTGCGAGTCCAGCACGGTTGGGCGGGCGATTGTCGTGTCCAGTGGAAGGTGTTGGCGATGTCTAGCGTTGGCTATTCGGGTGAGGACGTAGCGCTCTAGGGAGAAGGAAAAATTAGTTGGGGCTTTAGCTGCCAGATAGTTCCGGGTTATAAGTAAACTGTCGTTAGTCACTGATACGTGCGAAGGACAATAAAATGTACATATGTTAGCGGTTGAGAAGGTCTACCACAGTCGAAAAACATGTAGTTCCATCAACCATCTGTTTGCTTTAGAAAGGCCAACATAGACGGCCGGTTAGCGTCTGTGTTGCGAACAAGGACGCAACAAAAAAAAATAAGTAATGAAGAGTAATAGCGAACCGACAGTCGATTTCGACGAGGTTCACAGTGTGCTCCACAGCGTACTTGTTACGGCTGCAATCATGCCTGATGTAGTCCGCCTAGATGATTTAACGTATTGTACCTACACGCGTGACGATTTGCAGCAGCGGATCAGGGCAACTCAACCCACGCTTTTCTCCAGTGCCGGACGCCGGATACCGAAAGTCCAAGCAGCGCCCCCATGTCTTGCCGAACCGTGTCGAGTCAGGTTTTCGTTTGACCTCTTTGACGCCTCCGGATAAGCAACAGTGGCGGATAGAGAGCAGTAGAAATGAGGTAGTGAGGCCGGCGACGAAGGACGTGCCCAAACCGCCTCTGTTGTCATTCTTGGATGGCCTGAGATATCATCACGATATTATTTTAGCAAGTGCGAACTGCCTCGTTTGAAATTTAGTCGGTATACTTCACTCGAAGGATAGTCCTCAGGCAACGATGGTCAAATACCTCAAGTTTTCGCTCATCTTTCACGCACAAAGCCCAGCATTCACAACCGTGAAGGAGGACCGACCGAACGGATGCACAGTACACACGGATTTTTGTGGCCATGAAGATGTCGTGTTGAGTCCATAGACAGTGTCGACTTGGAAGACAGTGTCGTCCTTACTCTGTCCGTTGGGCAGCATCCTCGCCCCGAGGTTTTTGAATCTACTTCCTCAACTTGATAGCCAGTAATCCCGATGGGTGCCTTCTCGTCAGTGATGTAGCTTGAAAAAAAGTTGGCCTTCTCAGTGTTTATAGATAATCCGACCGAAGTGGCGATTTCATTTACCCGCGACATCACAAACTGTAGACTATCAAAGCTTGAGGCTAGCAAGGCGATATCGTCAGTGTAGCCTAGGTCAGTTAGGCGGCATCCGGGTGTGAATTTCACATCGTCAGAACCTTGTAGAACCCTTCCGAGAATCCAGTCAACAGTGTAATTGAACAAAATGGGCGACATGATGTAGCCTTCTTGAACATCTGACCGGATATCTAAGGATTGGGAGAGATTGTTATGGATGAAGACTCGCGTAATAGTAGGCAATGATTTTGGCCGGCACACCATCTAGTTCCATTATTCGCTACATGGACTCGTGATGGACGGAATCGAACGCAGCCAACAAGACAACAAAGCAGGCGGTTGTGGGTTGCTGGTAGAATTCTAGAATGGGCCCCAGCGTGAATATTTGGTCCACACATTCTCACACAGGCATCGGGCTTGGCTTGGCCTCGTCCTAGAGTCACGTACAGACTGAAGCCTTCTGAGAAGGACAATAATTAGACCTTCGCGGCAACGTCGATGAGACTTATGCCGCGGTAGTTCTCACACTTTGTCTTATCTCCCTTGGTGAAGACAGTCAAAAGGATGCCCGAACCCCATTCATTAAGAACTACTTCGTCTCTTCACACTTGCTCAAGCACCTCGTTAAGCCAGGGGCGCCAGTGTCGACACAGGCCTTGTAGATTTCGGTGGGAATACCTTTCACTTCGGGCGCCTTGTTGTTTCGCAGCCTCTGTATTGCATCGGCAACTTCTCCCTCGGAAAGAGGTCGCACGACACTGTACAGGCTGAAGAGGGATGAAACTCAGGTGCAGAGGATAGCGAAGGTGTGATTAGTTGCTCATCAAAGTTGAGGAGGTGCTCGCAGTGCTCACGCCAACTATCGACCTTGGGCGAGTTTTCAGCAATAAAGTCACCATTCACATCGCGAACAGAGTCGCTAAGTGTCGAGGATTTACCACTAACTTGGTGGATAACATGGTAGAGTTTTCGAGTGCCACTAACGTTTGAGGTCTGCTCCATTGAGGTCGCTATTTCGGACCAATATTTCTGCAGTTCATCCCAAGCCGACTTTGCCGTCATGTTCCAGAGTTAGTGGAAGGAGCATCGTTGCGGGACCTGGCTCGAGTCGTCTGGGCAGACAACTACAGGGGTCGTCCACTGATCCAGTCACTGTGGCGCTGCTGGGTTTAGCCGATAATTTTCTCTGCTGCTCCATAGACGGTTGTGTTCAGTGATGGACATTGGTCACTGCCTTCTCTGTCGGCTCGTCGTAAAGCGGGACCGGATTTCTGTGTTCAGGGCCTTGACAGTGCTGGGTTGCCGGATTTTTTCGATATCAAGGCGTCTCGCACGTGTCATTTTGGGTGCAGATAAGAGGTGAACTTTCAGGCGTGTGCGGACGAGAAAATGGTCGGACGCGTGGGCGTTACCAGTTTCGGCAACATCCTAGATCTGTTATCGTAAATCCAGCTGCGGAACCTTGAGCCAACTAGGATGTGATCGATCTGACTGGGGATATGGCCTTCGTTTGAATACCAGATCAGCAGATGAGTGTGGCGGTGCTGGAAACACGTGTTGGTGACAAGGCGTCGGTTCTTATCAGCAAAATGCAGCACTTTCCCATCATTGTCGCATCCAGAGCTAAGCCCAACCCGACCAATAAAGTGACCATTTGACGAGTCCACGGGTCTCGTCCTACCATTCCAGTCCCCACAAAAATCAAGAGATCACGGTGAGGGAGTCTTTCAACTAACTCCTGCAGTTGCGAGTAGAATTTCTCCTTATCGTGCCGTTTAGTAGTTAATGTTGGTGCGCACACACAAACGATGAAGATTTTGGTAAAGTGGCCCGTCAGTCGCGCGTTAGCCATTCTGTCATTGACTGGTTCCCATGCAAGTACTGCAGGTTTGCTTGCTCCGAAAGGGCAATAGCCACGCTGTGTCTACCAGACGAGTCGCGTGGGCCGCTGTGGTACAGGGTTGAGTGGAGTTGACTCCCCGGAATTTTTATTTCTTTCGCACCTGAGCCGGGGATTCGGACTTCCGACAGGCAGCAAACATCCACGTGGTACTGAGGAAGACTGCATGCCGTCAGAATTTGGGTACCTGAGTCCAGAAAAGTGCACACATTCTAGCATCCAATACCAAGAATCCGTTCCCAGTTGAGTAGCCCAGTTCGTATACTATCCACCCGCGCCACTTGACCAGAGTTGCGAAGCGCGTCGGTTCCCGCGGACGCCGCAGCATGGATCGCAGTACTGCAATCGGACATTTTTCATGAGGTGTCTTGGGGATTTTTAATACAGGCGGGTTCCTAACAGCCGCTTGGATTATTTGTTTGAGGTTGTTTCCTCTAGCTCTTTGGCTCAAGAACCTAACCACAAGGCAGTTGTGGCAAGCAAACTTACTAAATGACGGTTCACGGTCACCATGTCACAGTGCCGTCATCGGGAGTTGCGCCATTTTATAAGGCAGTCGAAATGCCAGATCTCAGCCCACCGCGCCCTGGTATTATTTTCCCTGCTTGTCCGCGAATGCTTATTCGTCAGATCCGAGAGTCTGCTTATTTCGCAGCTAACCTTTCACTGAAGGCCGTTCCACGATTTGCCACCTATGGACGCGCTGGGCAGCCAGCAGCTAGGCTAACGGGTCACCCGTCTTCCCGCGTGGTGGTGCACGGGCAGTGATTTGTGCATGGACTTGTGCTGCAGCTATCGCACTCTCCCCCTCACTTGCTTGTGTCCGATACCAAAACAAAGTCTAGAAGACCAGAAGTGAGATCGGGCGCATGTGCCTGGCGCGGCGTGAGCCTGTGCCTACGCATGCCATCACGCCCGCCCTCCATGTCCGGCATTTGTTATAGGAGCGCAACCCGAATAACGCCTGCCGTGCCCTGAACCAGCCTCCGTGTTGGACCGGTGCAGCATCTACCACGCGGCCCGTTTAGGGGCACTGGCAAACTAATGAAACCCTCACTTACCCAGTTTATTTTCAGGTATGATGAACAAGTCAACTTCACTTCTCGTTGCTGCACTCACATAATCGCTGGGTTTGAAAGCTCAGGGTAACACGGATTTTCGCCTCAATTCATGAGTCTCCCTCTCTCTCCAACACCATTCAACATTGTTTTGGGACAGGTTATCAAATCATCCACGAATTTATGCATTACGTTTAAATCTGGGGTCCGGTTCCCGGAAGACCTGTGAATATTTCGACCAAGAACTTGTGCTCTTTAAAAAAAATCCCACCACACGGCGTGCAAGCAACCTGCTTGGAAATACTGACTCCTCAGCACACTGTTAAACACTTTCAATATCTTCAGCAGCGCTAACAACAATGGATATGTGATAATGAGACTCATTATGCTACTCACTAATTAATGAAGTAGGCAAATGTGTAAGAGGTCCAAGGCACCGAAACGAACACAGCAGGAAAGTCACGACCTTGACGACCTGCAGTTAAACATTTTAAATGACTCGCCAATTAAAGCTGGTGGTCGGCTTAAAAAGCAGCTTTGAAGCCGTTATACCAAGATGGCGTTGTTTAACGGGTACCTCATGGAACTGTGACCGTGGCTGGTTCAGGTATCTACAATTATGTCTTGTGCAAGATCTCTCGAAATGCAACATGCGGAAACAAATCGATTAGTCTCCAAAAACAACAACAAACTGCGTGCCGGATGTCAAATAACTGTTTTATTTTGACTGCGGTTTGTTCTGAGGCTGACGCATAAGTGGTGTTGAACTTGGTACAGTAGCAATGAAACCACGAGAATGGCGAGGAAGGACATGGACTCGTTCAGATAATGCACATTGTCAATCGAGACGATGTGGGATTCACTAGGAGAAATCCTCGGATAACAGTAGCTGAAGGCACTTTATACGAACCCTTCTACCTGCACTGCCTCATATTTGCAAAAGCAGAATGGTAGATCGGACTGATACCCCGATACACTTGGACAATTGTTTTGGCAACCGAAATATCGCAATAGGTCTATAGGGTCCTTCGAAGACCTGAGAAGATTCTGCTCAAGAACGTTGCTTCCGATGATTATGTCACTCCTATTCATCTCCAATGGTAAAATATTGACCATAAGATACAGTAGATGACCTATCTCGTGAAATTTACACCGAAATTTTGATGTGTTTTCGATTTTAAAAGATACTTAAGTAGGGTTATCTTATTGATTATCATACAGCCTAATCCGAAGATATTTCGGTTACGGTAGGATGCCGGTTTTTGAAAGAGCTTCTTTCTAACAACTGGCACAAAACATACTCTGTAAAAAATGGCTACGTAAGTAGTATGTATTTTTTCTCATTGATTTTCACTATCCTTATATACTAAAATATATTTTATAGAAAACATATTATTTATTATACTCGTTTGGTAGCAAATTGCCTCTTTTTTATTACATTTTAATTGAAGAAAGGGTATCTTGCGGTTTTAAAAAAGTTTCTGAATTGCCGAAAAATTTAGAACTCTACCGGCCGTTACACTTGCATTCCAGGTTTCCAAACTAAATGCTGTATACATTCTGTGTAAGGAAAATCACGCACTTCTCTACGTTGTGGGGATAAGGTCACACATTTCTCATAATATTTCGCAATAGTAGGGATCATGTTGTATACATTCTAGGCAATATTAATAAATTAACGGATACGATGTATTATAAATTTAAAAATTCAGTCTTAAAAATCTCATAATTAGAAACCGAAGGTTAACCTTTCTTCAAGCATAAAATTTGGAGAAGACGCGATTTGCTACCCTACGAGTGTAACAAATAATATTTTTGTGCATATTTTCGTTAAAATATATTTGAATTTGTAAGGAGGGTAAAAAGCAGTGATAAAAATACATACTGCTTAAGTATACTTTTTAAAGAATTGACATTTTGCAGGCGGTTAGAAAGAAACTTGTTAAAAAGCCGTAATCTTACTGTGACAAATTTTTTTGGGGGTTAGGCTTTAAGATAAGCAGTATATCAACTCAACATAAGTAACGTGTTCGAATCGAAAACGAATTTCGAAAATGTGGTCGACATTTCATGAGATAGGCAATCTACTTTAAAGTTGTGTTCATTTTAAACAGTTTACATTTGCAACCTATCTGTAAAAAATGATCCGGTTAGACAAAACTGGTTTTGTAGCGTTGACCGATCAACCGGTCAATTTTGAGACCACGTTTATCCGAAAAAAAAACATGTTTTAAAGATCGATACGGCCTGGTATGAAGGGAGACAATTTTGGCACAATCGATTTTGGTTAGCCGAGGTCTAGGCTTAAATTCAACATCCGAAGGCCTATATTCAGGACTTCTTAAAGTCCGTTCTGTGACGTAGGCAGATAGGATAACGGAGACCATGTATTTTCTTAGAACGACTGACCGAAAACCGGATGATTAATGGATGTTGTGTATAAGAATTCGCGCAGTGCGTGAATGGCAGCAGGCCTTGACGGTAGCGATATTTTTTTATCTGCATCGTTTACACTACACACACTTCATAAGGACTCATAATGATCAGAAATAAAACCTACAGCAAAATCAGCAAAAAGATGTGTTTAAACGGGGGTCTGGCGCACGCCAACAAGCTGCATTATAGGAACAAATGATAAATGCTTATCACTTAATATTATGATGTACTGCATTCAAAGTTAAGAACAGTAGCATCATTCGAATGATTTACTGACGACTACACACGGTAACAATACAAACACCTTGAAATTCCATACTAGAACAATATATAAATAAGAATCACAACGATCGACCCAGGTGAAGCGGCGCGAATTACGGATATTAACAGCAAATATACTGGGCTGCGATCTTATCCTCTAGCGATTAAAAGCATAAAAAGGATTAAGATAATAACCTCCCTATTCGTTACACCTGTGAGATTTATATGACCCAATGGTGAAAAAAACTCAGCGGCCTCGGTAGGATTCCAATCCATGACAGCAGGGGGAAACCCTTAGGTACAGCCAACGCTCTAGCCACTTGAGCAACGAGGCCTCAACGCGAGCCGTGAGTTTAATCACACTTGGGTCAACTTACCTGCCCTGCCTACTGTATCAGAATTGGTGGATTTCACACCTTGCAATAGGCTGGGCGGATAACTTGACCCCAGTTTGATTAAACTCACGGCTCCCGGTGCGACCTCGTAGCTCAAGTGGCAAGAATGTTGCTGTACTACAGCTTTCCCTTGCTGCCGTGGGTCAACTGAATTGTTCAAATCTGTCAGAACCCTCTAAGTACTATAAGATTTAATTTTACTCTCCTATTGATTTTCTATAACATTAGAATGCGGGAACAAATAAAAACTGTAACCCTAATAACATTTTGCTGACAAGCTGCCGAAAAAATTTGTCCCAAAGTCGCAGCCGACGCGGACCGGCGGAAACAGAAGCGGGCTACTGTCTCGGTCAAAGTTTCATTTGCAGGTAGACGCTGGAATTTCACTGTGGTTTCTCCGTAGTTGCTCGGCTTTATTATTAGTGAAATGAACTTATATGCTTCTATAATGCTAATAAAACCATAAAACCGAGAAACTGTGTATACCGCGTTTATAACTGGTGGAAAAAGCACCTACCAAGTAAATTTCGGAAATCTAATCGGCGAAGTAGTTAATTGTCACGTAAATATGCTGGGAAAATAGAGTACATGAAGTTTTCTTGCGGCAGGATAGTAAAACTGAAAACTGATGCGAACCAAAGTGCGGGATAACAATAAATTAAACGGGTCATACCAACTGACTGCACAAATCAGCTGCACTTAAGACGAACATCTTACCCGGATAGCCGTACAATGCCGACGATGCACGCGGCAGCTGAATGCGACCAGTAATCCTTTCATTGTATTCTTGGGTAAGCTCTAGCGCAGCGTATGTCGGAAGGTTATTAAGGCGTTCTTCACTAGCTTCTATTAGTTTCCGATCACTCAAGGATGATGCACTCAGACGGGAAGCCGCATTATTCCCTTCGATTTTAAAATAGCGATCACATGTCTCGTCATAGAAGAAACCCGGGATTTCTAAAAAATATAATAATGATTATCTCACGTACTTTTATAATCCATCTGGCCAAGCGGGGCATCACATACACCCCGCACGCGACTGTGCGCCTGCAGGCTATTGAAGGCCCTCCGACATTCAATGCCCTCTAGATTTAAAGATTAAGCAGGTGCCAACGCTGTAGCATTCTGGCTGTTCAAGTTCGTCTTCATGGTGGTACACTCGAGAATAATAATTTACGAAACTTACAGAATTTAAAGTAGTGTTAAATCAAGAAAAGACCATACAATTTTTAAAAAATAGTCATCTAACTGACAGTCGTTACAATTTCAAGAGACTACTTGCAACGCTCTAACCGTGTTAAAGATAAAGAAGTATTTAGCGATAAATGGCGGTGCTTCATTATCTGGAGAAAATTTTAAAAATAATCCCGACAAGTTCATGGAACTAACGGGACGCAACCATGGAGAGGTTAAGATTTTCCAATGACATGCATGTCACAAGGCATACTTTATGTTTTTTAAAGCATTTAGCTTTTCCGCACGATTTCAGATGGGGTAAGAAAGCCTCTTCCTACGTTTTCGTAGAAGATCTCACAGGTAAACTTTGGAATATCACGTCAAAACCACACAAGCATTGTGAAATTATGTATACTTATCACAACTGAACTTGTCAATAACTAGCACCGCCCAGTGGGTGTGGGCAGGCGGCAGATGACGCGGACACGGTCATTTTCGGCAATTATTTCAATTTATTCAGTGAATATTTTTATATATGAGTTTATTGTGTAATATCTAAACGTGCTTTAATCTAAATATATATATATATATTTAGAGGAGTTACCTATCGACATGTTTAGTAGCTTCCCAATGGACTACATGCACCTAGTGTGCTTGGGCGTAATGCGGAAGTTACTTCATCAGTGGAGATTGTGTGCAAAGAGGTTTTCTCCAGAACTTAATGACCTCATCAAAAAATGCAGCCGTTGCTTGCCGATGGAGTTTTCCCGCAGGTGTAGAACATTAGATTTTCTCGAGTATTGGAAGGCTGCCGAATTTCGTCAATTTTTGCTGTACATAGGCCCTGTTGTTTTAAAACCATATCTTGACAATGACCGTTATATGCCTTTTTTGCAGTTTTCTGTTGCAGTGTATATTTTTGTCATCCTATTTTGCATAAGACCTGGTTTGATTCTGCCCGCCTTTTGTTAAATAACTTTGTTTCCGATTTTGCCATATTGTACAGTCATGCAGAGATTGTATATAATATTCATTGTTTAGTTCACCTTCATGAAGATGTGAGTCGGTTTGGAGTGCTGGAAAAATTTTTCTGCCTTTCCTTTTGAGTCTTTTTTTTCAAATCATTAGTAATTCGGTAAAGGGCACAACAAACGTAGCCGCACAGGTCTACAGGCGATTTTCAGAAAGACGTATGCCTGAAATGCCATTGTGCCCCATGCTGTTGGACAACGATGAGGGTGTACCACGATATTTACAGCTACCCCTCAGCTCTCCGGCCGTCTTCCACAACGGTTATGTGCTGTCAACGGAAGCGCCGGACAACGTGGTACTGATCGGTGGCAGACCGTGCGTTCTGACATCTATTACCGCTAATGGAATACAATACCGTCCGTTTGTTGACTGCTGTGACTTTTACAACATCCATTTCTTCTTCTAGTCTTATCATGTTTAAAGCCTCAACTTTGGCAACTAGTCCTTCGACCGCAACCCTATCTGATATAATCTGTAAATATGTCGCTTTTATCATTGATAATCACTTTATTTTCATTCCCTTGTTGCACACGTTCCAAAAACAATGACTGTTTTCAAACGTTTTTAACTTGTATTTATTAAAGTTTTCCATATACACGTTTGAATAAGATTTTAATGCATTATGATTTGCTTTTAACTCATGTGTGATTTTTGTAGATGTACTGCGTCGTAGAATTTGTCAATGACAAAAGCGTGGCCGCTGTGGCCAAAGCTTGGTTTGTCAATGAAAACTCCGTCATGTGGCAAAAAAACCAAAGCAACGCGAGTACTTGCTACAGAATAACCTGCAGCCACCTTACGGTACCAAAGTGTAGTCAGTTAGGATTCTGAAAGAAAACCTCAGCCTCGAAAAGGCGAAAACGTTGGAAAAGAAGGCTGAGGAAACGGATGACCCCTCCACTTCGGAGCCAACTGTACTAGGGAGGGGCTACAGAAGGAAGTAAGTTTCAAATGGTATTCATCTATTTATATAGATATCAACGCCAACTAACTTCGTCGTCCGAAGATGAGGAGGTTTAATTAGCCGGCCAATAGAGCCAGAACGGAGACTGGCTGGCTGGCCGATGGCATTACCTATATTGCAGTAAGAACCTTTGACATAATTTTTATTTAGGCCAATTAATGATGAGAATACGCCTGGCCCATCTCTGCCTGCGATAACACCAGTACGACCTTCAACGTCGTCCACTTATCAGTAAGCATTTTTTTACTAATGTCTACCTCAGACTACCAACTGAGCGATCTGACGGTGTCCATTCATCATCGATCAAGAAACTACGAAAAGACATGGATTTGCTATGGTACGACTTTTGTCATTGTTGATTACCTTAATCTAGTCAAAAAGTTGATATCATAGCAGAAAGGCAGGCATGCAACTTGGAACGACTGTGGGCCGCCTTGAACGAAATGCGTCGGGAAATAAGGGCGATGGCTGTCCCCAAAACAGCTACACAATCAATCAGTCGATTGCCTCTGTGCACAGAAGAGGCCTACAATGACTTCCTTGGAGGAATGAGTAGGGCACAGGATTATGCCAATGAGGTGGTTTGGATATATTTATTTCTAAACGTTATTCGTGATTTGTAGATTGAAAGGTTGTCAGTGGTAGGGGGCCGAAATGAAAGAGAGTTCGTCCGGAACCTGTTGACATGTTTCATTGGATCACCCCTGTGCCTAAACTTCTGCTGGGCCGGCTCCACTGACAAGCGGTCATTTATCGGGTACCCGCTCTATAAAGTTTTTACAGGTATGTCTAAACGTTTCCCTAACTTTCTGCAGAAGCCATTCGCCGAAATACCAGCTTCAATAACAGTTCCGCGGATGTTATTCGCAGAACAGCTATTGACTGGTTCCATGGTGCTAGAGATAGGTATGGTGGCAGATCAAAACGCCGGGAGGCAACTGAGAAGGTAAAACTACTCCATTGAATTAATCCAGCATACTTATTTAGCTTCCGGAATGTCTCAACAGTGCTCCAAATTGTACAACGCAGTCTACTTCCGAAAACATGGTAAGTATCTCAATGTGCTTACACCAACATATTTATTGTTTTGTAGTGATATTTATTTTAATCCTAACTTTGTTATTTATAACTCTTTTCATAATGTTCACCAGGGTAACCAACATATTTCTTATTTTGTAGTGATATTTATTTTAATCCTAGCTTTGTTATTTATAACTCTTTTCATAATGTTCACCACGGTAACCAACATATTTCTTATTTTGTAGGAACCACCACCGGATAACGCCAGACATGTGGACAAACTTTGACAAGTTTATCCAACACATGTTCAGTTTTATTTATTTTTTTTATAATAAAATACTTTGCAAATTTCATCTTCACATATCCTATTTCATGAGTGAGTAGGTACTATGCAGGAATGGCTTGAATGGATTCAAACGTTAGCCATATTAATTGTATAAAATTGGGCCATCAATAGAACAATAATTAGGGGTATAACAGTAGAGGCCGATTATGATGGGGAAGGCTATGGGCGGTGGGCGTTCGGTATAAAGGAAAAGGGACTGCTAATGCGAGAAAATCGTGGGGTCCCGCTGCGCAAATTTTTCTAGCGAGGGGGCCAAACCGTCGACTTTGCCCCGCCTGGCCCCCTCACAGCCCCGCCTGGTGCTCGTAGGGATGTTAATTTACCTGGAAAATCTCAGGAAGCCTCATAGATTGAGCGATAATAATAATAATAAAAATAGCCCTATATTAACAGGTTAGAATTCATTTTTATGTGGTCTGCTTACACATTTACCTATTCATTTTTTTGTAGTAAGTGCTGCTGTCTTCACATCTTCCGAACATTTATGAAACATTGGTGTGTCATACTGTGTCTATTTAATGTGCGTTATGTATTTTTGCTCTAACTTAGGCCAGTTAGAACGTAATTATGTTTATAAGCCGGTACATGTATATTAGCCGCTCATAATTGCTAATTTGACCAAGTATGTTGAAAGTGTGGTTGAACCGTTCGTATATCGTTTTTTATTGGCAATGGTTAGTAACGTGAAACTTTAGTCGTGTAGCTTTAATCGGAGCACTATTTGTTTCTTTTTGATTTTATTTAGATTTTAAGCGACCGTATGTACTCTTATCACCTCTTCTTGCGATAGATCTGTTGCAAAATGTGTTTGGTTAGCCTGATATAATTTTTCGTGCAATGATTCGTTATCGAATTTTTTGAAATTTGACGGCGCGTCCGCCCCTGCCATAATTATTACGTGCGTTTAGCGTGCTGCGTGTGCTCTGCAGTGCTGTGTTGCATTTTTCCCAAGGACTTTTTTTTATAATGTTAACATTTCATTATTGTGTTCAAAATACCAGCGCTAGTTTTCGTTAAGTACCTCAAGGTTCTGTGCTCGGGTCGTTGTTTTTTCAATTTTGTCAAGCATTAGATTAATCGACGGGTTTGCAATGAAGCCATGTTTCCAGATGACATCAAGGTATAGCCAGCGAGCAGATTTAATAACGAAGAAAAGACCCCACAAAAAGGACTGAACTGCTCAAACCTATGGTTCGATATATTGTTGCTGAGATCCAACCTTGAGAAGTGTGCCGTAATGCGACTGAAACTGAAGAAGGAGAGGGCCAAGGAAAATGCTCTTCAATACTTCCTTAGCGAAAAATTCTTGGCAAAAATATCTGAACTAAAAGGAATTGGGATTATTATTTTCCATTCATGAAGACCTTTTATTTCAGATCAGTTCAGTGTTTTGAGGGAAATAAGCTTACGCCTTCGAACTCCCTATTTGTTACATAAAAATCGCAAGAATTAGATTCAATGAAATGAAGTTATACTCAAGTGAATGCATGCGGATTAACGTAGTACACTGGTATTGTTAAGGTTAAGTAGCCATATTGTCTCCGTTGTGCTGCAACATATGTATGTCATGCCGATGTGTGAACGCATCCACAAACTGGGACATTACAACCGTCTCAGGGAGATTATTTATTTAAGCGGATCTCAGTTTGCTACCATCATCAGCGCCTACACTCCCCCAATGACGAGCTCTGATGCGGCGAAGGACAAATTCTACGAGGACCTGCACGCCTTGCTAGCGACTGTGCCGAAAGAGGACAAGTTAATTGTCCTTGGTGACTTTAATGCCCGCGTCTGGACGGACCACACTGCCTGGCAGGGAGTGCTGGGTCCCCACGGTCTCAGTAGCTGCAAGGATAACGGCCTCTTTCTTCTGCGCACGTGTGCGGAACACCGTCTCCTGCTGACCAACACCTTCTTCCGCCTTCCGACGCTTGAGAAGGCCACGTGGATGCACCCTCGGTCACAGCGCTGGCATCTGCTGGACTATGTTCTCGTCCGGAGGCGAGATCGACAGGACGTGCTGGTAACCAAGGCGATCCGCGATGCCGATGGTTGGACAGATTACCACCTCGTCATCTCCCAGATGAGGCTCCGACTGCAACCCAGACGAAGGCCCCAAGGTAAGAGGCCGCCATGTAAGTTAAATACTCTTTTATTAAATTTGCCTGCTCATTTTTTTGATTTCAGCAACCAAATAACCGGGAAACTGGAGGACCTGCATGCTCCAGATGATAACGCTACCGTGGAGACACGATGGTGTCAACTGCGAAATGTCATCCAGTCAACCGCCCTCGATGTACTCGGACGCGCACACCGTCGACACACTGATTTGGACGAAAATGACGCCGACATCAGCAACTTACTCGCGGAGAAGAATAGACTTCACAAAGCCTACATGGACCTTCGGACTGACGCCACCAAAGCAGCCTTTTTCAGATGCCGGCGCTTTGTACAACAACGGCTGCGGGAGATGCAGGATGCCTGGATGATCTGAAAGGCTGAGGAAAGCCAGGGATATGCCGACCGAAATGAAATGAAAAACATTTTCAAAGCCATCAAGGCCATCTACGGCCCGTGTATCAAGGGGTCCGCACCGCTGCTCAGCTCTGACGGCACAACACTGCTGACAGAGAAATCACAAATTCTGCAGCGCTGGGCCGAGCACTTCAGAAGTGTCCTTAATTGCTCATCAACCATCTCCGTTGCTGCCATTGACCGGCTCCCTCAAGTGGACACGAACAATGACCTGGATCTGCCGCCTTCCCTACCAGAAACCATCCGGGCCGTGCAGCAGATTTCCAGCAGTAAAGCACCGGGATCCGACGCAATCCCACCGGAAGTCTACAAGCACGGTGGGCCCCGGCTGATGGCAGAACTCACAACACTCTTTCAGGAGATGTGGCACCAAGGACAAGTTCCTCAGGATTTCAAAGACGCGACCATCGTCCATCTCTACAAACGGAAGGGGAACCGGCAACTCTGTGATAATCACAGAGGCATCTCGTTGCTCAACATCGCCGGGAAGATCTTCGCCCGTATCCTTCTCAATCGTCTTGACGGTCTTCTAGAGCAGGGCCTGCTCCCAGAAAGCCAATTTGGCTTCCGCCGACACCGCGGGACAACCGATATGATCTTTGCCGCCAGCCAGCTACAAGAGAAGTGTCAGGAGATGCGAACTCACCTATACACTACCTTCGTGGATTTAACGAAAGCCTTTGACACGGTGAATCGTGACGGACTGTGGAAAGTAATGCAGAAATTCGGCTGTCCTGAGCGGTTCACGCACATGGTGCATCAGCTTCATGACGGGATGACGGCGCGCGTCACTGACAACGGGACGGTATCCGAAGCATTTGCAGTGACCAACGGAGTGAAGCAGGGCTGCGTACTGGCCCCCACCCTCTTCAGTCTTATGTTCTTGGCTATGCTGATGGACGCCTACAGTGATGAGTAGCTTGGTATCCGCATCGCTTACAGAACTGACGGGCACCTTCTCAGCAGTCGGCGTATGCAGGCTCCAACGCGCGTGTCTACGACTACAGTCCATGACTTGCTCTTCGCGGACGAATGCGCCCTTAACACCGTGACGGAGGAGGACATGCAAAGGAGCATGGACCTCTTCGCCGAAGGCTGCGCCGATTTCGGATTAACAATCAGTACAGCCAAAACGGTTGTCATGCACCAGCCGCCACCCAGCACGGAATACAATGCGCCTCGAATCAATGTCAACGGTGCTCAACTCAAAAACGTGGAAACCTTCGCTTATCTAGGAAGCACGATGTCGCGCAACACGAGAATCGATGACGAGGTTGCCCAACGGATCTCCAAAGCTAGTCAGGCCTTTGGCCGGCTGCAGGCCTCCGTGTGGAATCGCCATGGTATTCACCTGAACACCAAACTGAAGATGTACAAGGCCGTCATCTTGATGACACTCCTTTACGGAGCGGAAACCTGGACCGTCTACTCGAACCAAGCCAGGAAGCTGAATCACTTTCATCTCAGCTGCCTCCGCAGAATACTGCAGCTGAGATGGCAAGACAGGATCCCGGACACGGAAGTCCTGGAGCGGACCGGAATCCTCAGCATCCATGCCATGCTGAGGCAAGTGCAACTGCGATGGAGCGGCCACCTGGTAAGAATGGACGACGAGCGACTACATAAACGACTTTTCTACGGAGATGTTGCTACGGGTTCTCGCCGGCAGGGAGGTCAAAAACGACGCTACAAGAACACTTTGAAGAAATCGCTGAAGCAGCTGCAAATCAACTCGGCGAATTGAGAGGACCTCGCCCAGGATAGACCGGCATGGAAAAGATCAGTGAAGACTGGTTCAGCAATCTATGAGGTCAACCGTATCGCCGCCGCCAAAGCCAAAAGAGCGGCACGAAAGTCACCAGCGCCCCGGACCAACACTTCCAATGCCCTGGCCCTTCCAACATGCCGGCGCTGTCAACACATCTTCCGCGCGCGAATCGGCCTGGTTTGACATCTTCGAACGCAATGCACCAATAATCCGACAATTCCAATTTCTACGTCAAATTCTACCAAACCTCCTTCTGACTCCCCCACCCTCAATTCCATTACTCCCACCATCATAGAGACCACATCCATCTACTCATCGCCTGTTACCCCCACCACCGCAACCACCACCACCTTCGCCTTCACTACCACCACCACCATCAGCGATGGGGAATCTCTCCTAAGCCGTACTCAATGCGACCGCACATTCACCTCACGCATCGGCCTGGTCGGTCACTTGCGAATACATCGTACAGAGACCGGTGAGCCAAGGCCTGGGGCACCATTACACAGTAGAGTTCGGCGCCTCCACTGCCCTCACTGTCCTCGCGCATTCACTCATCGCATGGGCCTATTCGGTCACATGCGCATCCATGACAGCGGAATACACCACAATGCCGACAACACCGATACACCATGCACACCCTCCGCTCCTGCCATTCTTAGCGCCCCTGACACCCCCACTACCATGAATGACATCCTCCCAGCCTCTACCGATTTCTCCTACCCACACTGCGCCCGCACCTTCAACTCACGCATCGGCCTGGTCGGTCACCTGCGAATCCATCGCACGGAGGCTGGTGAACAAGTGCCTGGGACTCCGACATACAGTTGACACGCTCGCCTTCACTGCCCTCACTGCTCCCGCACATTTACACACCGCATGGGCCTATTAGGACACATGCGCCTCCACGAAAACCTCCGGTAAACCACCGGAGTCTAAGCTACATCAGCGCACACTACCTACACCAATGCATCGACAACACCCTCACAATCACCTTTTACCGGAGTATAGCACGGTTACCTACAAACCGTGGCTGGGAAGTCTGCCAATCTGACGCTTCCACCAGACCACGCCGTCGGCTCAGTGTATGTGCTGTGTGTGTCGAGTGGCTGACCAGTGGACTGGGAGTCAGACGGCGATGGCTGCTCCATATCCCCTGAATTTGTGAATCCTGGTGTGTGCGTTACGGGGGCCAGGTCGTGCTGTGGCGCGCGAAGACGGGTACGCCGATCCGTCAGCCAATGCGCCCACTCCCACACCAGGCAACTGACTGGCTCAGACAGTATCTGATGGTGGGGGTTGGGGAGAGAGTGAGGTTGACAGCTCAGAACATGTTCCTCACTATAAAAAATCTGACATGCTTGAAACTATAACGGTGCGCTAAAAGCCGTGGCTTGGAAGGTTGCCAACTGACGGGATAACTTGGACCACGTGGTCAGCCCAATGTGTGTTTTGTGTGGAGTGGCTGACTGGCGGACTGAGAGTCAGGTTGCAATGGCTCCTTCTTAATGTGGCCTTTATGGCACTCCCACTCCGTGGGATCCGAGCCAGGTGTGGTGGCACGCCCAGGAGCGGCTCCGGCCGCGCCAGCCACCTGCGACCTCTCTCATCTCCGGTTTTCTTGCCTGTGTCGTGAGACCGGGCTCGGGTGGGGGAGGAGAAGAGTTTGCGGTAACGTTAACCACCCTGGTTGGAAGGTTGCCAACTGACAATTACACTCAGACCTCGCAGTTAGTCCAATGTGTGTTATGTGGAGTGGCTGACTGGTGGTCTGAGAGTCAGGCTGCGATGGCTCCTTCTTAACGTGACCTCTGGCTATCTCACACATGTGAGATGTAAGCCGTTCAACCCCCTGTTGTGTGAAATCCTGGTGCTTGTGTTTGGGGGACCAGGTCGTGTACGTAGTACACGTAGACGAGGTCACCAGCAGCTGCGCCCGCTTCCGCATCAGATAACTGACCGGCTCGGACAGTGGTCTGATTGTGGGGGTGGGGGAGGGAGTGAGGTCGAGAGCTCAGCGCATTTTCCTCATTATAAACAATCTGACGCGCTTGAACCTATCACGGTGCGTTAAAAGCCGTGGCTTGGAAGGTTGCCAACTTACGGGATAAATCGGACCGCGTGGTCAGCCCAATGTGTGTTTTGTGTGGAGTGGCTGACTGGTGGACTGAGAGTCAGGTTGCAATGGCTCCTTCTTAATGTAGCCTTTATGGCACTCGCACTCCGTGGGATCCGAGCCAGGTGTGGTGGCACGCCCAGGAGCGGCTCCGGCCGCGCCAGCCACCTGCGACCTCTCTCATCTCCGGTTTTCTTGCCTGTGTCGTGAGACCGGGCTCGGGTGGGGGAGGAGAAGAGTTTGCGGTAACGTTAACCACCCTGGTTGGAAGGTTGCCAACTGACAATTACACTCAGACCTCGCAGTTAGTCCAATGTGTGTTGTGTGGAGTGGCTGACTGGTGGTCTGAGAGTCAGGCTGCGATGGCTCCTTCTTAACGTGACCTCTGGCTATCTCACACATGTGAGATGTAAGCCGTTCAACCCCCTGTTGTGTGAAATCCTGGTGCTTGTGTTTGGGGGACCAGGTCGTGTACGTAGTACACGTAGACGAGGTCACCAGCAGCTGCGCCTGCTTCCGCATCAAATAACTGACCGGCTCGGACAGTGGTCTGATTGTGGGGGTGGGGAGATAGTGAGTTCGAGAGCTCAGCGCATTTTCCTCACTATAAACCATCTGACGCGCTTGAACCTATCACGGTGCGCTAAAAGCCGTGGCTTGGAAGGTTGCACACTTACGGGATAACTCGGACCGCGTGGTCAGCCCAATGTGTGTTTTGTGTGGAGTGGCTGACTGGCGGACTGAGAGTCAGGTTGCAATGGCTCCTTCTTAATGTAGCCTTTATGGCACTCGCACTCCTTGGGAACCGTGCCAGGTGTGGTGGCACGCCCAGGGGCGGCTCCGGCCGCGCCAGCCACCTGCGCCCTCTCCCATCTCCGGTCTTCTTGACTCTGTCTTGACACCGGGCTCAGGTGGGGGAGGAGGAGAGAGTGCGGTAGCTGCAGCGCAAGGCTACTATCACTTAAAACTAATTCACGCGCAAGTCACCGTCCCTGCACCACCTGGTGTGGAGCATACGGTGGACCTTGTCGAAATCGACGGTCGAACTGCCGTATATTGTGGCTCGCCGCTGAACCTTTTTGAGCAGGTTGTTATCCTGCTGGGTTCATGGTCGCCAGGTTTGGATCACATATTCAAGATGGGGCCTTACAAATGTACCAAAGACTTTAGAAAAGCAGTCTTCGTCGAAAACTTTAAACACCCACTTGATAGCGTACAGCATTGAATTGGCGAATTTAGCCTGCTTGTAAAATTACGTAAAAGGCTTCAGGTTGTCTGTCAGCCAAACGCAGAGATCCTTCTGCTTTGTTGCTTCTCCAAGTGGCATGCAGTTCAAGTAGTCGGTTCGCATATTAGTGAAATGATTTCGCTTCCTCAGACTAACAGGGCGCATTTATTTGAGTTGAACGACAAGAGCCATCTGCAGGACAACACGTCCCAACGACGAAGAGCGTCTTGCTTTTTTTAATCGGCAGCATTGTGAATGACTTTCCAGATTTTTATATCGTCCGCAAACATAGCAAATTCACAGTGAAATTCATGTACACAATCATTGATGAACAAGAAAAATAAGATTGGTCCGAGCACTGAACTTTGTGGGACTCTACTGTGCCCCTTGATCGCTCTCCGCCTACACAGATCAATTGGGAACGACCAACGAGAAAATCCTCGTAAGAAGTTTGCCTCCAATACCCAACATTCTCAACTTGTAAATAAGACGTTGGTGCCGATCATTATTAAAGGTCTTTTGGAAAGCAATGACAGCCACTCAAAATGTATTTTGCATCGAGTGTTTTTTTCCAGCTTCGCATCGTATTAAGTAAGTTCGTCACACATGATCTTCCCCTACGAAAGCCGTATTTTGCATTGGATAAGAGGTTATGGGTTTCTAAATAAATCTTAAATTCGTTTATGACCACCTTTTCATAACCTTGCAATAGATTGAGGCCAAGCTGACATGCCTGTAGTTTGTAGCATGTACACGACTACCGCTTCTGTCAATTAGTGTGATTCGGGCTATTTTTCAGTCTGTAGGAAGAATTCCCGTGTCAAACGATTTCTGGCACAGAAACGATAGTGGTTTGGCCAGTTCTCGAGCAAAATCGAGGAGTAACTTTGCTTAAAGTTCATCCAGACCGGGAGATTTACATGCCTTCAGTCTTTTTAGTTCTTCAAGACCGCCTCTTCTCGAAAGAGCATTTCATGAATAATTGGCACTACCATAGTTTCGAAAGCAGATGGAATTAAACCAGCTTTTATTGTGAAAACCGAGTGAAAGAACTGAGAAAATTTAAGCTTTGTTTTTAATTTCTGATATCTCGAAACCTTCATCGTTTCTTATAACATGAATCGGGTTCCTGCTACGTGTGCTTTTTAAGTTAATAGCTTTAAAGCAATTTGGGATTGTAAACTGCTCTCTGGAGCAAATCCCTCTCGTACTCTCGTCGTCTTTTGAAGGTCAAGCTTTTAATCTTGTTCCTTTGAATTTTGTATGCTTGCAAGGCTATATTTTCATTTGATCGGCAAAATTTCTTCCGAAGCCTTCCTTTCCTGTTAATCTCTCCTTTTAGATCTCTTGTGGTCGGTTGTAAATCCTAAGTTTTGATGACAAGCAGTGGCATTCTATTAGATTCAACAAGCACTTCTTGAATAAATTCCAGTTCTCAGTGACGTTCCCAAGGAAGAGTAGATCCCAATCTATTCATTGTGCCTCAGCTCTCATTTTGCAAATTTCTCCTCGCCATAGATTGGGCCTGGTTTCATTTATTGCAGATGACACCAACGATAAACCCCACTCCCGTGAAAGTACTGCATGATCACTTCGACCAAGTAGAGGTATGCAGTGTACCTCACCTATACTGTCAGGATCTTTAGTGAAGATTAGATCTAATCAACTAGCCTGTTGTCCACGCGTTCTCGACCTCTTCGAAAAAGTATATGGCATCTTCGTGAGGCCGCACTTAGATAACGGAATACCAGCCTGGATACCGTGGATGAAGAACGATGTCGACCTCCTCGAACAGGTGCAACGGAGAGCAAAGAAGATGGTTGATGGTCTTAAGACTTTACCGTAACAAGACAGATTGAAAAAGCTTGACTTATTTCCTTTTTCCTACAGGCACTTATGATGTAGCCTGCTCTGGACATTCCGGATTAGCCGGAGCCATGATTTTTCTCTGAGATCGGAGGATTTCTTCGAGTTTGCCTGCAAAAATAATCTGCGTGGTCATCCTTACAATGTCAATAGCGAACGCACGCGATTGAACCTCAGAAAGTTTTTTTTTCAGCCAATGAGTGGTACGAGCTTGGAACTCGTTACCAAGTGAGACGGTTACCTCTGACAGCATTTCTGATTTTAAAAGAAGGCTTAATGACATAATATTTGACAAAAGACGACTGTCACAACATGATTCCTTAAAACCAGCCTTTTAAAATCTTTGGGTTTCTAATTTTCTTCCATAATGTTTGTCCTATATATGTGAACACGCATTTGAATTTATGTTATGCTTTGACGCAAACATTTTTAAATGTACACCATTTTTTATACTGACTGTACACATGGAATGATAGTTTTATATTAATAGGGTCATCAAGGGCAATGCCTGTAACCCTTCAAAATATACAATATACAAATACATATGCTGTGAGAAGAGTTTCAAGTGGTGTCTTTAGCAGACGGTAATCAAAGGCGTACTTTGAGCACTGCGCCTGCAGCTCGTTCAGTCGAATGCTGGGTGCATTGCAGTCACCCATGAGAACGACATCAGGTTGATTACTGATTTCTTTTATGTTCTCCAAAAAAACAAATATCAGCCTCGGTGTCTGTTACCGGTGGTCAGTAGAGAGTCACGGCTTCATGGATCTGCGATCCCCGTGTCTTTATTGCCAGCCAAATAGTGTATATGTCATTGGTAATCTTCTCTGTCCTTTCACAAAAAAATTAAATTGCACTTTACATATATCGCAACTCCTCCACCCTGGCGGTGGATGCAGTCTCTCCTGAACAACTGGTAACTAGATAATGCTGCTTCGAAATCACTTATGTTCTGTGCCAGCCATATTTCTGTGATTGCTTTAATATCAGGAGACGGAACGGCTTCCTGTATTCTCAGTTATTCGAGCTCAAAAAACAGACTTTGGTTGTTCGTATACAGAAATTTAAATTGGCAACACTCGGTATTGCCGACTTCCGTTTGTATCAAGTTCGCCAATACTACTTTGCTGCTGCCATCATGAACATTGGCTGGTTCCAGACAATACCAAATTGCTCTGTACAACGCGTCCCCGGAAAAATACCCAGGCTGATCAATCCAGCTGCAAGTGTCCTCGTCAATTCCATTACTAATTGGCAGCTTTTCAAACTTTCTGCTGGAATGTAGTCCGGTTGAAAAGCCTCCTTGTGAGAGCTTTGGAGGTTAAAAAGCTGCTTAGCTTCTTCCTTAATCTACAAGAGAATTTTAATAGAATGTTCACTTTCATTTTTTCAGATCCTGAATGTTGCGCGAGCGGTTACCTTCTCTATTGAATGAAGTAAATCGTTCAGCAGGTGCTAAAACATAGCAAGGTCAGCGGAGACACTTTCCTTCGGGGTAGGAGCATTTGATCAGGTAAAACCTGGATAAATGTGCAATTCCTTCGATCTATGGCATTCTGTAATGCACTGCTGTACTTGGCAGATGGAATTTTCTCCATCCAAGAGTAGTTTCATGTGTTTTGGCCCCGCCAATATTCCTGGACCCCTAGTATTTCAAATAGTACACTTTTAGAACGATCAACCATGAAAGACTTTGGTCTAAGTTACACGAATAAGCTAGCATTATTGTCTCATGCAGATCGAATTTCTGCAAAGGCTGCACAGATATGTGGTTTTATATCACATAATTTCTTTCTTCCGGAAATAAAGGTAAACCTATACCGCATGTTTGTTCTTCTTATCCTAGAATACTGCTGTCACCTATTTGGGCTGATGAACGCCTCTGACCGCAGTAAGATTGAAAAAGTTCAGAGGGTGTTTACTCGAAAACTATTTTCTCTTCCTTGATCCAGTATCTCTTATACGGATAGATGCCAGTTAGCAACCATTAAATTTCTGTGGGTTAGAAGACTCGAAGCCGGTCTCTGCTTCCTGTTTCGCGTTAACTCTGGCCCAAATCTCCCACGAATTAACGCTCTCACTCCCGTAGATCAACCCTATGCCACTCGTAATTCCTCCATGATAATTTCACCACCCCTTAGCTCCACAACTAACTGGTCTCAGTTTTTTGCCTCCAAATATGCTTTCATATGGAATAATCCTCTCCTGGTATTTGAGGCAGCTCCCTTGATATTATATTGGTCTCTAAAAATATTTCCATCATCATCTGCAGAGTCAATCTTTCCATTCACTTTTTCGTCCCCAACTTTTGACAACCTTGATACTTTCCTCCAATTTTGCAACCCTGACGATGGTCTCCAGGTTCAGTTGATGATCTGGGCGGGTTCTGATGGTTTTGCCTTTTTTATTGGTGGACTATGCTGTCAGCAAGGTCGCATCTCGATGATGATCTCGTGACGTCTACTGTCATCTCTCCGTTTCGACCCTGTTGTCCACAATGAGTTCCTCCTCTCTCAGCTCCACTGGTGTTTATAAACACTAGCTCTGACTGCTATATTATCTCTCACCCGACAAGTAAAGTTCCGAACCCTCATACATTGTCAACAATATCACAATACTATCAATTGCCTCTAGCTTTTAATTTTGTAGTGAAGCCGTTTTTTCTCCTAGTTTTTTTTTAAATTGGCTGCTCACCGAATTCCGCCTCCGATTTAACCGTAGGAGTTTTTACTGCTTCTTTTCTAGTTCACCGTATATGCCAAAGATCGTTGACTTTTGTTTTAAAAATGGCCAATCATTCTGAATCGGATATGCTTACCATACTACCCATTTCTTCTGTTAATATGGATGCTCACATAGTGCAGCAATTATCCACTTTGTATTTATTTAAGCCACGATAATAAGTTTGAGATGATGGGGGCCTCCTGGCCTTAAATATACAATTTATTTATTTATATTTAGTTATAAATGGTTGTCTTCTCGTAGCAAAACCCGCCAATTCTAGTCAAACGTTTTCCGGCGATTGAAGTGGACATTATTTTCTCTAAGCATGGGCACTCAGCTTAATCTTTGAAGAAAAACAAGCTGTTTATCTGTAGATATAAAACCCCAATGGAACGTCGAGTTTTACCCTCATTAGCAAACGAGAAGCCTGGCTCTAATTCTACAATACCAAAAGTTATCTCAGAGGTTAGCCCTCTAGCTAATGCAAGCCCATGGCCCTCCGTATCAACAGGAATTTCAAGTCCACTTGAATCTTCACCCGTTAACCGTGTTCCTGGTTCGAGTGAAATCGTATCAATGCCACTCCTTTCCACTCCCAAGCAAACCACGCCTGCTATATGTGTCAAATCTAGTCAACCTAAGAAAACCGCCAGTATAGCTGAGTCATTTTATATATGTGTATATTTTGAAGGGTTACAGGCATTGCCCTTGATGACCCTATTGATATAAAACTATCATTTCATGTGTACAGTCAGTATAAAAAATGGTGTACATTTAAAAATGTTTGCGTCAAAGCATATCATAAATTCAAATGCGTGTTCACATCTATAGGCGAAACATTGTGGAAGAAAATTAGAAACCCAAAGATTTTAAAAGGCTGGTTTTAAGTAATCATGTTGCGAGAGTCGTCTTTTGTCAAATATTATGTCATCAAGCCTTCTTTTAAAATCAGAAATGCTGTCAGAGGTAACCGTCTCACTTGGTAACGAGTTCCAAGCTCCTAGCACTCGTTGGCTGAAAAAAACTTTCTGAGGTTCAATCGCGTGCGTTCGCTATTGACATTGTAAGGATGATTACGCAGATGAGTTGTGCAGGCAAACTCGAAGAAATCCTCCGATCTCAGGGAGGAATCATGGCTCTGGATAATCCGGAATGTCCAGAGCAGGCTACACCTTAAGTGCCTGAAGGAAAGAGGAAATATGTCAAGCTTTTTCAATCTGTCTTGGTATGGTAAAGTCTTAAAACCGTCGACCATCTTCGTTGCTCTCCGTTGTACCTGTTCGAGGAGGTTAACCTCTTTCTTCATCCACGGTAAACAGGCTGGTATTCCGTAATCTAAGTGCGGTCTCACGAAGATACCATATACTTTTCCGAAGAATCTAGGGGGGAATATTTTAAGTGCACGTTTGATCCAATGCAGTGTATATGTTGCATTCTGTACTGCTTTCTTACAGTGTTCTGAGGGCATCAAATTTGCAGTTTTCCACATGCCCAGATCTTTGTGTGTTTCTACCTCTTTTAATGCAGTGCCCTTAATATAGTACTGGTGTTTCAGAGATACTTGTCGACCGGCGCTTATTTGTAGGACCACGCACTTGGATACATTAAACTTAAGCAGCCACCTAGCCGACCAGGCACTTAGTTTGTCTATATTCGACTGTAAACCTTTTGCTTCATCAGTGCAGCTGACTTCAGTCCATATTTTTATGTCATTTGCGAACATGAGAGCTTCACATTCTAGGTCATTGAGACAGTCGTTAAAGTAGATAAGGGAGAGTAGGGGGCCCAAAACAGAACTGCGTGGAACACCACTTTCAAATTTTGCCCATTCCGAGCTAGAGTTTCCAACAACAACTCTCTGTACTCTGAAAGATAAGAAACTCTTGATCCAATTGAAAAGTTTTCCACGAATTCCGGCGTTCCAAATCTTCTCTAAAAGAAGCCCGTGTGGTACACTATCAAAGGCCTTCTTGAAGTCAAAAATAAAACATCTACTGGATGACCCTTATCTGCTGCCTTTGTCCATTTCTCGTGCGACTGTTGGGCACTCGTGAGACAGGAACGTCCTGGACGGAAACCATGTTGGACATCACATAGGATTTGGTTGTTTTCCAGATAACGCATTAAGTGCGTCTTGATAATAAGCTCCATTATTTTACACGCTATGCAAGTTAAACTGACAGGGCGGTAATTTTCACAGTCCAGTCGTGAACATCCTTTATAGATCGGGCGATGAATGCACACTTCCATTCTTCCGGGAGTTTGCTTTCTTCAAAGGAATTTTGGAATATGATGGACAATGGTTAACACAGTTCATCAGCAAATTCTCTCAGTGCTAATGCAGGAATTCTATACGGCCCAGGCGACTTGGCAGGCTTTATATGAAGTAATTCGGTTCTAAATATGGTCGGTGAAAAGACTAGGTCTAGGTCCTCTGTTGTAGATGAGGAGGAGGTGAATGAGGAAGGAAAATGAGGGGTACACATTGGTTGACAAACTGGTGGAATAGCAGCAAAATTATTAGTCTCTCGGGTGAGGACGGTCGGAAAGAATTTTGAAAAAAGGGATGTTTTCACCCGATCGTATGTCTCCAGTTTTCCGTCAATGGTTAACACAGTTCATCAGCAAGTTCTCTCAGTGCTAATGCAGGAATTCTATACGGCCCAGGCGACTTGGCAGGCTTTATATGAAGTAATTCGGTTCTAAATATGGTCGGTGAAAAGACTAGGTCTAGGTCCTCTGTTGTAGATGAGGAGGAGGTGAATGAGGAAGGAAACTGAGGGGTACACATTGGTTGACAAACTGGTGGAATAGCAGCAAAATTATAAGTCTCTCGGGTGAGGACGGTCGGAAAGAATTTTGAAAGAAGGGATGTTTTCACCCGATCGTATGTCTCCAGTTTTCCGTCAATGGTTAACACAGTTCATCAGCAAGTTCTCTCAGTGCTAGTGCAGGAATTCTATCCGGCTCAGGCGACTTGGCAGGCTTTATATGAAGTAATTCGGTTCTAAATATGGTCGGTGAAAAGACTAGGTCTAGGTCCTCTGTTGTAGATGAGGAGGAGGTGAATGAAGAAGGAAAATGAGGGCTACACATTGGTTGACAAACTGGTGGAATAGCAGCAAAATTATTAGTCTCTCGGGTGAGGACGGTCGGAAAGAATTTTGAAAGAAGGGATGTTTTCACCCGATCGTATGTCTCCAGTTTTCCGTCAATGGTTAACACAGTTCATCAGCAAGTTCTCTCAGTGCTAGTGCAGGAATTCTATCCGGCTCAGGCGACTTGGCAGGCTTTATATGAAGTAATTCGGTTCTAACTATGGTCGGTGAAAAGACTAGGTCTAGGTCCTCTGTTGTAGATGAGGAGGAGGTGAATGAGGAAGGAAAATGAGGGGTACACATTGGTTGACAAACTGGTGGAATAGCAGCAAAATTATAAGTCTCTCGGGTGAGGACGGTCGGAAAAGAATTTTTGAAAGAAGGGATGTTTTTCACCCGATCGTATGTCTCCAGTTTTTCCGTCAATGGTTAACACAGTTCATCAGCAAGTTCTCTCAGTGCTAGTGCAGGAATTTATCCGGCTCAGGCGACTTGGCAGGCTTTATATGAAGTAATTCGGTTCTAAATATGGTCGGTGAAAAGACTAGGTCTAGGTCCTCTGTTGTAGATGAGGAGGAGGTGAATGAAGAAGGAAAATGAGGGCTACACATTGGTTGACAAACTGGTGGAATAGCAGCAAAATTATAAGTCTCTCGGGTGAGGACGGTCGGAAAGAATTTTGAAAGAAGGGATGTTTTCACCCGATCGTATGTCTCCAGTTTTCCGTCAATGGTTAACACAGTTCATCAGCAAGTTCTCTCAGTGCTAGTGCAGGAATTCTATCCGGCTCAGGCGACTTGGCAGGCTTTATATGAAGTAATTCGGTTCTAACTATGGTCGGTGAAAAGACTAGGTCTAGGTCCTCTGTTGTAGATGAGGAGGAGGTGAATGAGGAAGGAAAATGAGGGGTACACATTGGTTGACAAACTGGTGGAATAGCAGCAAAATTATTAGTCTCTCGGATGAAGACGGTCGGTAAGAATTTTGAAAGAAGGGATGTTTTCACCCGATCGTATGTCTCATGTTTTCCGTCTGCAGACCTAAGGGCAGGAATCATTTCCTGAATTATCTTTGTACTCCGTATGTAGCCATATAGCGTTTGTGGGTGTTCCAATGATTTTGCAGTATGTTTAGTTCAAACTTCCTCCGCAGCTTAGAAGCCTCACATTTACAAACGTTGCGTTGCTGTTTGTATTCCTGTAAGTGAGCACCGGAGCCGGTTTGTCTGTAATGCTTCCAGAAGCGATTTCTTTTTTGAAAGAGGCCTGCAAG
Organism: Schistocephalus solidus; assembly: GCA_017591395.1. Classification (NCBI taxonomy): domain Eukaryota; kingdom Metazoa; phylum Platyhelminthes; class Cestoda; order Diphyllobothriidea; family Diphyllobothriidae; genus Schistocephalus; species Schistocephalus solidus. The sequence continues at coordinate 58,564 of WEDG01002607.1, read as the reverse complement.
TTTGCGTTTTTCCACTTTGGGTGGTTTCTGGTTGTCTTTCTCCTGAGAGGACAGTTGAGGTAAACAATCCTTTTCAATAACGAGCTAAATGTCACCCAATCTTTATTGTTTCCATCATGTAGTTCTGTTTCCCAGGATGTTCCTGATTGTTTTCAGTATGGTAGGCCCTTTCTGTACGCTGACGATTTAAGAGTTGCCTATCGATATAAACCGATTGATCGCAACATCGTGCTTGAGCTCTTAAAAACGGATCTTCAGGTTTTTCGCTCAGTGGTGTCGCACATGGCGCCTCTGACTTTCTTGGCAAAAGTGCTCCGTTATGGTTATTGGCGACAACCATCAGCCCCACCTAAGCATAGACGGTCACGATCTAAACGTGCCCGGAGTTATAAAGGATCTGGGCATATCATACTCTAGTAGTCTTAATCTGTCAGAGCACTGCGCCTTGATTGTCTCGAAAGCACGCCAAACTACTGGGTTTATTCTCAGAAATTTTAAAACCGTCAAAATTAGAATCAGCCTCTATAAAATGTATGTCAGGCCTAGTCTGGAATACTGCTCGTTTCTATTTAGTCTTCTGCACGCTAGTGAACGAAGGAAGATAGAATCAGTCCAGCACTTCTTTACAAAAAGAGTTTTCTATTCAGATCACCGAAACCTGTCCTACCAACCACGCTGTGAGCTTACAAGCCTTGACCCGCTATGGCTTCGTAGATTACAGAAGTGACTATTTTTACTGTTTAAACTACTAAACAGTCGTACATTTAACCCCCTTACATCTCTGAGGCACCTCGACCACTCTCGGCGCACCAGTCATCGAGATGTATTTTTATTTCTTCCTTTGGCACGCACAGTTAGATACCGGCAGTTTTTTTTGGTAAACGCTATAGCAATCTGGAATAAGATACCTAGAAGTATCAAAATTCCGCAAAGCTATCCCTTGTTTACGCGAACTCTCACTAGTTTTCTACATTCAGGACACCTTCCAAAACTTTTGGGTGCTGACTCTGTTGAAGCTCTCTTCTGTTCTGATGGCGTTCACGGACTCTGAATCCTGTGCTGGTCTTCATGCTGAGGGGAAAAATTACAGGCTCTGCAGACCTCAATCGGCTTATTTCTCAGTTGACAGCGAACAGCCGCTCGCCGACATACCTGCTGGTGCAGAATACCGGATCCGTAACACTGAATGGAGAGGTTCTTCACCGGGCACATGTGTTAACGCGTCCCTGTCCAGAACTTTAATTACTCAATAAGCTGCAGTTTTTTTTCCTGAAAACACATGAAACAACGATCAGGAGTTTTTTTCACTGTCAGCTTGACCCTTTACTGTAGAGATATATATATATATATATTTTGACCTTGCCTGTAAACTGGAAATAAATAAATAAAATAAAAAAAATTTGTCATCTCATAAGTGAGTAGTCCCCCTTCCAAATGTTTCTTTCCCAAGTATCGGGTAAATTTGGTTTGGAAAACATTAAGTACTCGAAGCACAGGGTAATGTGATCACTTGACCCTAATGGCGGTCGATCCTGTAGGTCTAGCACATTGTCCTCACCTCGTGTAAAAATCAGGTCAAGACAGTTTGACTGTTGTCCTTCTCTCATCCGTGTTCCAAAGGTGACGTTCTGACAAAGAAGTTTGTCTTTTGGCCATTGCAATAGTTTTTGGTTGAAGTTATCTGGCATTCCCTGTGCAGTCCATGTTTTCCAGTCAATACCAGGAGCGTTAAATCCCCAACAATGAGGACAACTTTCTTCTTGCTGGCTTTGTAGAATTCCGTTATGAGAATGAGATCCTGATCGGAAGTCTGATAAGGCGAACGGTACACAACCGATATCGTCAGTGGTCTAGAATACTTATCAGATATAGTAACGCTTAAGACTTCCACATCGCGTAATGGAATGTGTATGTCAGCAATAGCGGTCAGCTTGCGAGTGACATATATAATGACTCCTCCTCCTCGACTTAGTCTATCTCTCCTGAATTGCTGATATCCTCTGAGTTATATTTCAGAATCAGTTATGTCTGCAGTGAGCCACGTTTCAGTGAAAGCCCTAACGTCTGGTTTAATTTCATCCACTATGTTTCTTAGGTCGTCCAGCTTGTTGAACAGGCTTTGTACATTTGCAGAGATGACTTTCAATGCTCGATTTGTCGGGGAGACCCAGCCACAGATAAGCTCATCTGAGCAGCAGGCTCTCCTAATCGTCCTCGATAGAGAACCTTCTGTATCTAGCCCAGGGCATACTACAATTAAGACTAGCTAATACCCACATGAACTTTTTACATTCTTTTTATATCCATGACTGACTTAGCAGACACCCATATTTATATCAGCAGTTAGCCACACTAGCAATTATTTCAGCAAAAATACTTGCAGATTGAGGGCGCATACCCCCCAATAAGCCAGTATGGAATATTCGTTTCATAAAGCTACATCAAACATAGTCAACACGTTAATATCAAAGACGATATGACGACTGCTTGACAGCATTGAAAGTTTCTTAACATATAAATTTTCTTACATTGATCCATTTCTATCTTTATGCAATCAGTACCATTAAGTCTAATTAGTTAACGAACCGCACAACGGAATCCACTGTAATCGCATCTGATAGGAAGTGATTATTCCTTCGAATCGACAGCAGATTTTTCTACCTCAGTCGAATAAGTACTCTCGAAATTACATAACAGATTATTGGGACACTTAACGTTTTTGTCGTGAAACATTCATATGCAATCTATATAGCTGCTTTATGTCTTATTTTGATTTTTAGACTTTGGAAGGCATTTTTTCCCTTAAAACCAACCCCCCATTTTGAACACAACCAAAACAAAGCTAAAGCGGTTACGGAAAAGAGGATTTTTTAAGTTTTTTCCTATGTTCCAAGGAGCTGGACGGCGCCCAAGAATTGCTTTATCAATAAATATATTTATCTACCTTAAAAATGCTAGATGCGTGCTCACCGACCCATTAAGGGCATCGCTCATGGGGATCACTCGATGCATACTCACCAGCGCGGCAGGCTGCTAGTAATATGGGCGGAATTCAAATTTCGACAAGGACGAAGTACACTCACATGACCATATCTTGCTTATTAGCCGTCATCAGCTAGCCTTGCCTGCTTGTCAGTTTCAATAAACACTTTGGAATGGGAGGCGCTGAAACTATCAGCCGCCAGCTTGGTGTCTGTTATTGGATAGATGATGGCGTCTCGAAGGATGGGATGCTGCATTTTTTGCGCTCCAGTATTTTTTTGTGAAATACTTAAATAAAAAATGTCCATTCTTAACGTCACCTAAACTTTAAAAAAATCTTCCTGAGGTCGTGTGTGCCTTACAATCTGCTATCAATTTTTTGTAAGGTCTAGCTGAATTGGTCTTTCTGACCGGACCAATTTCCTATTTACGAACGCAATTGGCTATGCTATAAGCTCAAATCAGCCTAACCATGCATAAATGAATAGCGGCAGAAGGATATTTACAGATTTAAAATAGAACCCTATATGCAGAATTCGGTTATTTTCGTCTTTTCTGGATATCTTCATTCATCTCGGACTACTAACAACAGTTTCTAAGACTCTCACACTCCCTCGCATAATAAGACTGGTTTCATAGTGACTTGGATGTCCCTTGTGCATACTAGGTTACTCTCAACAACTTCGCATTTGAATCCTAGAATCTTAAAGCTGAAAAGTCTTGTTTAAAACGTTTCTTAGAAAAGTGCAACTTTCGCAATCCAGGATCAATATACACGTCAGCTATGCGTCTCTTTGACGGGACCATTTTTCCGAGTCTCTTCCTAGTTATATGCATTGATTTGTCTTCGGCATTGTACTTTCACATCAAAGATACGGATTCCAAATGTTTCCTAGAGGAAATTCCTGAGGATACGTTAGTCGCTGGTAGCCTGTCGTTTTACTCGAATCTCTGTTTAAAGGAAAGTACAAAGTAGCTTTGCTTCAGAAGCAAGAATTCGTCCAGAGCAATGCTATAGGGATCCATGTGACGGTTCAGGACCCCGAGTCCAACATTCTGATGTCTAGGGTGAGCTCTTGATATTCTGTTTAAACTAATCTATTGTCTTAGAATTTCAGCTTTTTGTTTGACAGTCCATTTTCAAATATTCTTAATCCTATTGTTTAATATAAGCATGCAAAGATTCCTTTTGTCTACTAGATGCACACTTATGTGTACTAGTGTATCTCAGTAATTAGACATGATGCATATAGACTTATATCGGCGTGCTTCCCAATTTGCGTCTAAAATCGCGCCATCCCCACCTTGGGAAATTACTCAACGTAAAAAAAGCTTTCCCGTTAATTTTCATGTTTGCTGTAACTTTTTCTACTTACTTTTTTATCTATTTATGGCAAGTAGGCGCTGACCGATCGGTTACAGGACCTACTCGTCCCGTTGTGCCTCGAGGCTCTCTCTAGCCTCGCCAGCAGCCGCACGGCGGCGTATAATATAGGCAGTAAAACATTACCGACAAAAACAAGGGATATATATAATGTTCAGATGCTATCTCCGAGGTTTGCTGGTTCACTCATCCTGGTGTTGTGTTACCGGTAGCTTTTTCTTCGGTAACATAGGAAGTTAATTGTTCGTACTTTTGCTTATTGACTGTTGGTTCCTTGTGCCATTTAACTGTGAGTTACTGCCTACTCTGCATGCAAGCCATAGTTGTTGTGGACTAAAATGGATGGATTTTAACGTCACCGACTGACTGACACAGTAGCTTTATTCGGTTGTTATGCCTCTCAAAATTAGTTGCTAAGTGAGGTAAACTGCAGCTGCGTAGTATAATATTTACTGCTTGCGGAAATTCAGATTACTGAAAAACACTAGAAGCCACGTTAGTATAGGGAATTCAATGTTCGGTTCCATGTTTAGACCTTCCAGTCGCATCCGCTCCGTGAGAAAAAGATATTTTCACACAACTATCTTAAAAATGACTTTCAAGTTCTGCGGAGGTTGCTTCCTCGCAAGTCTGTAAAAGTTGGTAGGGTTTCCAAGAACTATGGCCTAAATACGGCTGGACTAAACATTTATACGTTGTATTGATGCTTCCCTAGAATGTCTTATGTTCCATTTCCTGTTAACCTTTATTATTATTCTAAAGGGAGCGCTCCAGCCATATTTAGATGTTTGCTAGATTATTTTCCCTCATTTTATTCGAGACGCATATTCGATATGTAAAGGTTGGAACATGCACTTTATCCGCTCATTATTAAGCGGTTATTGGGTATGCGATTTCGATATAAAGTACGTAGTAGAATGTTCCTTCTCTTGCTTAGAATGCGCTGGGAAGGGTTGCAAAGTTGACAGTAAAAGTGTTGTTTAACTATTTTTTCGGAAAAGATAATTCCTCACCTGTTAATCTAGTATCTTTTCCACCCTCATGCGGGCGTCATCTGGATATATTGAACCTATCTACCATTTTATAGGTTAATAGGGCATCCCTTATCATTTACTTTGACTGAATAAGTACCTCGACTGGCAAATATGGAAATTCAAAAGCCAGGTGTAATCACACTACTTTGTACGGCACCAGAGGCTTTACGAGCGAGGCAATATCTATCAAAACTGCTTGTTCCTCGTCCCCTCAGCTTTCCAAGTAGTTTCAAGGATTAAAATCATCAACTAATCGTATGACAATCGCGTCCACTTTCAGGGCCTAATAAATTTTACCTAGTTTTTCTCCGTCAGTTTGATGAATCTTATTTCTGCTTTTAGGTGTACGCAGCCGAAGGACGATTTACCTTTACATCTCAAATGCCGGGCGACCACAAAATTTGTTTGTCATCTAATTCTTCTTCCTGGAGCACGAAAAAGGAAATCCTCGTATACCCTCTCTTCATTTTAATTTGTACAATTTAGCGTGTAAGCCTCGAACTTGCAGTTGGTGATCATGCTCTCAACTACAAGGAAATCGCTACCAAGGAAAAATTGAATGACATCCAGCTTCGAGTTCGTCAACTTTTGGACCAAGTTTCCATGCTTTCTAAGGATCAAGATTTCCAGAGAGTAAGCCTGTTTACCTATAGACTGGGAGACGTCTTGAGACCCTGCACTGTCCACAAACGGAGCAGTTAATTTTTTTCATTAAATTAGCACTCAAAAAATATTAACTCGGTGTTTAGCTTTTTCTTGTCAAGTATACCGTTTGCAACCAAGCGTTTAATCATTGGTCAATACGATGCACAGAAAACCCGACAAAAGAAGAAAGTTAAATCATCGACCACAGTTCACCTTGTGTCTCCTTCGAACAGCAAGATCAAGAAAACACACTTGATGGACTGGTGAAGCCACTTATAAACTTAACAATCACTCACTTATCTGTAATTAGGCGAACTTCGGGTAAATCACAGCTGAAAAAAATACTCAATGACCAGCTATGTCCAACCGCGAATGTCCTTTGATTGTTAATAGGCGCATTTCTACGGCTTCTGGTAAACGGTGGATTCGACCGGCTTCTGTGCTTGTTTTTCTTATTCTACAGAACTTCAGGTTTCTTCTCCAAAATCAGTCTTAACTACTTTCCAGTTTGCCTTCGAAATAGGCAAAATAACATTTGTGTTAATTGTTATTAAAGTCTTTTACAAATAACAAACGTACCCTAAAAAGCCGAAGTTCCGAATTTTATTTTAGAGTTTGCTATAATATAAAAGTTCGCATAATTCTTCATTTCTCTTTCTTTACACAGGTCCGTGAGGAGTATTTCAGACGCCTCAGTGAAAGCATATACAATCGCGTAACCTGGTGGAGCATAGCACAAATTCTCCTTCTGATATTTACTGGCATTTTCCAAATGCGTAATCTTCGTTCCTTCTTCCTCGCCAAAAAGCTCGTCTAATCTTACTCGCGCTGCAGATGCATCTGCAGTCGAACGTGTACAATTGTCTGACTCGAACCTCGTCATTTTCCCGCATTCCTTTCACGACAACCCCCTTCACAAGTGTATTTGGCATCTTTTCTGGTTTTCTATCGTCTCTAAAGATGCTCAGTTCTCCTTGATACTTATGTAAACCACTGACCGTGTTTCATCCTTGCCGCAATTGCCTGGCCATCGGTTGCGTGTTAGTACTAATTTTAGCTCGTAAGAAATAACTATGCAAGGCGTCAGCCACCTGCATCTTACTATGTGGGTGGCTCTTCGAGTAACATCAGTTATGGTGGGGTCGGCAGTTTTATCATGAGCCGCGTGTATTTGCACTTAGCCTGCTTTTCAAAACTTACCGGTGACGGTCTGTGTTCTATTCGGATTTTTGTTAACTAAATATCATTGCTTTTTGACTGCTGTGGTGGCTAAGCCATTCTGTAATGACCAGTAATTCTGTCTAATAGGTCATACACGAGTGACATTTCTTTATTTTTTCCCTTGCAAAAAACAGCTGCGTTCCGCTGCCTTAATATCTTCTCTGCAGTACCTGCAACTGTCGGCAACGATTGTTACCGATTTAATCTGTATTTAAAATATCGCTGATTAGGTTTATCCAGTTTCGGTGACTCCTAGAGCGTTAAGTGGCTGGTTCTACTACAATGTTCAGCACACGTCGTCAGGCCCGAAAACCTTTTTAAAATTATGCGCAGTTTTCAGTTGGCATTCCATTGGTCCCGGTATTTCCGGTGGTATATGAGTTCTGAACGATGCTAAGGTTCGCCTAAGCCACTAAAAACCTTTCTCAACAGCCGGAAGTTTTTCGTAGCCCGGGCGAATAATTTTGTCTAAAATTGCTCATTAGGCGTTCCCGAGATGGCTGCTATCACTGTTCATCTACTTTTTAAAGAGGCGCGATTGGAAAGCGCAGTTTCGGTTCGCGACCACGCTTGAATATCTGCATGCTGCCGACGAAACTCGTTCGCTTTTGAGCGGATGCTGCTTAAGTCGTCGCTTCCACAGTTGCACACGTTATTGCTTCGACGAAATGCTATGTCGCCTGCAAACAGCCTAATCTCTACTAGTTTCCTTTTTAAGTTGTATTTTGAAGAGTTCCTCTATTCGTCACTAAGACTGTTGATTGCATATTTTTGGGGCGAGGTAGGTATTTACAACTACCCTCGCTTCAGACGGCGCCAAAACGTTAACAGCCCAGCACTAACGAGAAACTGAACACCATGGCTCCTAGAGGTTATCGCATCCCACTAAAAAAACGCCTAATTATCCATCAAATCTCGAAGACCAATAGGATTTGTAAGCTGTTGTGTGGATAGATGCAGTGGTGGAAAACAAAGTGGGTAGTTGAAAATAACTTCTCGAAGCTGACTGTCGTGTGAAATCCACTCAAAACCTGCGGTTCCTCGCGAGCGACGAAGACGACCACTGGTCTGAATAGACCGCAACGGTGTCTTGGGTTTGGGCTTGTGTACACTGAATAATTCGCCGCACCTACCCCCACCATTCGGTATTTGAATGGCAAGAAAGTGTTAAGACGACCAGAAACGGGGTAGCCGTAGTGACGGAGAAAGCCAAGCGTTCTGTCAACGGTCCGACTCCTAACTTCATGAACACCAGGCCGCAATGGGGACCTCTAGTTCAGAAGAGACGAGTACTTCCAGGGATGGAGTAAGGTACTAGTGCGACCTGACCGAGGAGAAGTTTCGAATTAGCTTGTCAGCTGGCTAGGTCACGATAGTTAAAACGTCATTATAGCTTTGGAAGTGTTCCACCGGTTAAAGTGGTAAAATATGAGTTGGACGGACCTCACTCTTCCCTCTCCAGCGTTCATGCCAATAAACTGAGTCAGGTCGATTTGGCACGAGTGAGGGACGTGGCGCAACACACTGAGCCAGCATGGCTTCCTTTTTGGTCTTAGTTAACAACAATTTGTTAGAGGCTGTTTTACCTGTCGAGGTCAACTGCCCCACGAGGTTAGTGCAGTGGTATCATGAACGTGATTTTGCTTTTAATGGGACAGAACTTTGCTGAATCTACCTAAGTCGATTTCCACACCCTCCGTCCTTTAGCTCAAACACAGGATAAATGATGACAAAGGGCTAAGTTGTCCATTTACCCGTGCCGCACAATCCTGTTCCTAAATTCCTACGGACCAGACATGAAAGGGAACCAGGGCCAGTATAGTCTGAAATTCCTCAGTCAAGAAACTAAGCCGCGAATTTCAATGCGTCATGGCAGCATATAGCGTATTGATTACTTATAGCAAAATTAATGGGCGGAATCCGACATGAGAAGTAGATGTGATCACTGGGAAAACGTTGTTCGCCTTACGTTTCAGATTCCCACTCGAACCTATCATTATATACCCGTATCGTGTTGTTTCCTCTGTCAGCTAGGCCTGGTTTGGGCAAATGTGGCCCGATGAACAGCCGACGTGAATAATATGAAGACCAGTTTACCTACGTATCTGATTGTTAGCCACGCTTTTCGGTATCGCCGACGCCTCTGTAACTTAGGCTGTATCATACCCTCCAAAGAGCTATTTTTGCGAGATTTCGTCGCGTAATACACAACCTTTCTGTCGGTACCACAATACTAATCGAAAAGATATTTTGGATTAGCTTCTAGGTTTAAAAGGCTGTTCTGCCGATCTACCCTTCGCAGTCTAGAACAGCTCGGATTTTCGAAACCAGCGCCGCATGGTAGGGCCATTAATATGAGTTATAAGTTCAAACAACCAGGTAGACATGGACCCTAGCAACTAGTTCAGGTTGCTTCGTGAGTTAATTGAACAACGTTGAGGTAATAACAAGCGACAGGCAAATACAAGATTAGAAGACGCCAAGTCTCAAGAATACACAAATTCAGGCAGATGGTGCTGCGCAACTGCTGGCAGGGCTTGAAAAGGGTCTCCAAGGCACAACGGGACGATTGCTGTCACGGGTTCGAGCCTCGAAGATTAAAACACCTGGAGTTGGGTATGGCTTTTTGATGACGTATATGAAGCCAGAAATGGCCATTTTATTCGTCTTTGTTTTTTTTGTAGTTATGCTTCAGCTAATGTTGCGATATTCAGCAAGGTAATACTCACATTTCCTGTAAGTACGGCCAAATCTCTCGGTGAGACGCATTAGATTCCTCTCTGTTCAAAAGACTGTTCTACCGACCCCGTCTTTGCAGTCTATGACAGTTCAGATTAATGCGACCAGCGCGCCACGCGAATAGGAGCTTTGCTCCCAAAAACAGGTAGACATGAACCATTGGAAGTCAGAGCATCACCAATTAGTCAAGGCACGGGTTACTTCGTGGGTTGACGGGGCACTAACTAGCGGTCAGTAAATACAAAATACGCAGACTCCCTAGCCTCAAGAGCATACAGCTGCATGCAGGTGGGCGTTGAGAGTTGGGGACTGGTACACCGAATACTTAGAGACATTGAACTCTGATGAGAGCACTTTCATAGGGCAATAAGTAGGCGACTTGTTGATGCAACACTCATTAAAATGTAGATTCGAATACCGGCAAACCCTAAGTTTTTAATTGTTAAACGAGTTTGCAACATGTTCTTCGGACTGAACTCATATGAAGATCGAACTCCGCATGTGAAGATCCTGGCGTTCCGTTTCTGCTTAGTCAGGCACAAAATTAAAAATAAGTAATCATCAGCGTTTGAATAAAAAAAATATACAAAATGTGAATATATATATATATATATATATATATATATATATATATATATATATATATATATATATATATATATATATATATATATATATAAAATCAGTCCCCTACAGGAGCACTGAGGTCACTTAGCTCCCAAATAGCTGAGGTGAATGCCGCACGACATTTATTTAATTCTGTATCCACCTCCCGCAAACGCAGTAGCAGCTCCTCACGTTCTCTGAGAAGGCCAGTAACGTCTTCTCCCGATTCCTGAGTCCCGTCAGCTTTCAGCTCCTCCTGAGCATCAGTGGGGGAGTCTTTGTATGGAATGAGCTGGTCAAAGTATTCTACATCATAGGTGCTGCAGCTCTGTGAAACAAGTTCGAAGGCCTGGAAAAGGAGAGAATGGCGCGAACATAAGACATGCACTTGAGATGAGGCCATGCGGAACAGACTGTTTGATTTTTAAAAAAAACATTGTTACCTTCATAAAAATGACACGCATAAACTGCAAAGCGCAGTAAATGGCCGAGACATTCAATCACACCAGGAAAGGGGAAAATTGTGGGTGTCTGCGAGGTTTGTCAGGAGCCAAATAAGGCAGTACGCATCTCTCAGAGAATAAGAGCCACTCCAACAACAGTTGATAGCTATCCTCAAAAAAATTAGAAAATGGGGGTTCGAACCCGGGCACTCCGGTGAACAAAATAACGCACTATCGACTACTCCGTGGAGCGCACCAAAGTGGCAAGAAGTCTGAAGTCTCTTCTTGGCCTCAATTTAACCCACACCACCCTTTTGTTTAATGGACCTGTAAAACATACAAGAGTCAGAGTTTCCCAACCTCGCCGAATGGCGGGTCAGAGTAAACGAGGAAAGCTGGTGTCTCACACCAAAATGACTTTATTGGCGGTCTGGCTCGGCGACGAGGATAATGGCTGTTTACTCAGCCACTATACCCAATATGACCCCTCGACAGAATCATGCCCCGCCCCGGTACGGGAAAGAGATTAATGGAGCTGCCGCTGTTTCTCCAACTTCACGGTAATCCAACGCACTCTCAGGTCGTATTGGCTTTCACACTACCCATTTTAAGAAAAATCTTCTAATTCTTGTTAATTTAAGACAGTCGCAGATGTAGGGGCCTGATAAAACATGGTCTAGTCCAACACATAGGCGGAGCAAGTGGGGTCGTTCGCCACTGAAAGGAAACAGTAAAAGCGGGGGAACTCCACTTCAAAGCGGCACCAAATTTGAGGGGCAGGATGCTCTAATAAACCTTGGTGAGACAGTATAAACACGGGTACTCAATAAAATATGATTAATACCAACATGAACAGTAGAATACAACAAGACTTAAACTAACCTTTAGCTGGAATTACCCCCACTGACGCTTCGACCGTCGTAGTCCGACAATGTCCACCGTATGCTTAACAGAAGGGTGGTGCATGGACGGTAAATTGCGCGTGGATTAGTTTTGAGTGATAGTAGCCTTGTGCTGCACCCACGGCACTCTCTCCTCCTTCCCCTACCTGAGCCCGGTGTCAAGAATACCAGAGGCGGGATAAAACGCAGGTGGTTGGCGCGGCCCGAGCCGCCCTTGGCCGTACCACCACACCTGGCTCGGATCCCACGGAGTGGGAGTGCCATAAAGGCCACATTAAGAAGGAGCCATTGCAGCTAGACTCTCAGTCCCCCAGTCAGCAACTCCACACAACACACAGTGGACTGACTGCGAGGTCTGAGTGTGATTTTCAGTTGGCAACCTTCTAACCCACGGCGCTTATCGCCCAATGATATTATCAAGCTCAGATCACACACGCAGCAGAGGAGTCACGCGGAGAAGGAGCCGAGGATCGTACTTGCGTCTCAATCAGCTACGCACACTGAGAGCATGTTTTTTTTGTGGTGTTGCGTGTATTAATCTGAGGGGCAGGGGTTGATGAGGAGAGATGTAGTACTGTGGTGTAGCCGGCGGTGTTCTACCGCATGAGACCTAATAGGCCCATGTGGTGCGAATGTGCATGGGCAGTGCGGACAGTTGAGTTGGGTGCGGCGGGTGTATGTTGGTGCTCCTTGCAGTGGTTCGCCGGTCTCTGTGCGATGGATTCGCAAGTGACCGACGAGGCCGATATGCAAGGTGAAAGAGCGATCACAATGAGGACAGGTAATTACCAAGTCCCTATCCCTGGTATTGGGGGCGGTGGTGGTGGTAGTGAAGGTAGCAGGGGACAGGTAGTCGGAGGTGGCTACTGAGGTGGTAGGAGTGGGGCAAGTGGTGTTCGTCGCCGTGATCGGCGCAGGGAGTGGAGGAGGGAGGATGGTGTCAGTGATGTGGGCGGCGGGGCATCCATGAAGTTATCAGTGGTTGGGGTCTGAGGCAGGTGTGGCAGAGGTCGATATTGTGACATTGTTGGTGCACTGCGTCCGAAGATATCCAACCAGTCCGATTCGCGCGCGGAAGATGCGTTGACAGCGCGGGCATGTTGGCAGGGCCTGGGCATTGGCGGTGTTATTCCGGGGCGCTGGTGACTTTCTTGCTGCTCTTTTGGCCTTGGCGGCGGCGATCCGGTTGGCCTCATAGATTGCTGAACCACTCTTCACGGATCTTCTCCATGCCGGTCTATCCTGGGCGAGGTCCTCCCAGGTCACCGGGTTGATTTGCAGTTGCTTCAGCGATTTCTTCAAAAGGTCCTTGTATCTTCGTTTTTGACATCCCTGTCGGCGAGCACCCGTAGCGACATCTCCGTAGAAAAGTCGTTTGGGTAGTCGCTCGTCGTCCATTCTTACAAGTCGGCCGCTCCATCGCAGTTGCACTTGCCTCAGCATGGCGTGGGTGCTGAAGATTCCGGTCCGCTCCATGACTTCCGCGTCCGGGATCCTGTCTTGCCATCTCAGCTTCAGTATTCTGCGGAGGCAGCCGAAATGGAAGTGATTCAGCTTCCTGGTTTGGTTTGTGTAGACGGTCCAGGTCTTCGCTCCGTAAAGAAGTGTCACTAAGATGACGGCCCTTTACATCTTCAGTTTGGTGTTCAGTCAAATACCGTGCGATTCCACACGGAGGCCTGCATTCGGCTGAAGGCCGTTGAAATTGATTCGGGGAGCATTGTATTCTGCACTGGATGGCGGCTGGTGCATGACAACCATGTTGGCTGTACTGATTGTGAATCCAAAATCGGCACAGCCTGCGGCGAAGAGGTCCATACTCCTTTGCATGTCCTCCTCCGTCACGGTGTTAAGGGCGCAGTCGTCCGCGAAGGGTAAGTCATGGACTGTAGTCGTAGACACACGCGTTGAAGGCTGCATATGCCGACTGCTGAGAAGGTTCCCATCAGTTCTGGTGGCGATGCGGATCCCAGGGTGCTCATCGCGGTAGGTGTCCATCAGCATAGCCGACAAAAATGAGACTGGAAAGGGGGGGCAATACACAGCCCTGCTTCACTCCGTTGGTCACTGCGAATGCTTCGGATACCGTCCCGTTGTCAGTGACGCGCGCGATCATTCCGTCATGATGCTGACGCCCCATGTGCGTGAAGCGCTCAGGACAGCCGAATTTCTGCATTAATTTCCACAGTCCGTCGCGATGCACCGTGTCAAAGGCTTTCGTCAGATCCTCGAAGGTATTGTAAAGGTGAGTTCGCAGCTTCTGGCACTTCTCTTGTAGCTGGCGGGTGGCAAAGATCATATCTGTCTTCCCGCGGTTTCGGCGGAAGCCACATTGGCTTTCAGGAAGCATGCCCTGCCCTAGGTGACCGCTCAGACTATTGAGAAGGACACGGGCGAAGATCTTCCCGGCAATGTTGAGAAACGAGATGCCTCAGTGGTTATCACAGAATTGCCGGTTACCCATTTGCTTGTAGAGATGGACGATAGTCGTGTCTTTGAAATCCTGAGGAGCTTGTCCTTGGCGCCACATCTCCTGGAAGAGTGTTGTGAGTTCTGCCATTAGCCGGGGCCCACCGTGCTTGTAGACTTCCGGTGGGATTACGTCGGATCCCTGTGCTTTACCGCTGGAAATCTGCTGCACGGCCCGGATGGTTTCTGTTAGGGAAGGCGGCAGATCCAGGTCATTGTTTGTATCCACTGGAGGGAGTCAGACAGCGGCAGCATCGGAGATGGCTGATGAGCAATTAAGGACACTTCTGAAGTGCTCGGCCCAGCGCTTCAGAATTTGCGATTCCTCTATCAGCAGTGTTGTGCCGTCAGAGCTGAGCAGCGGTGCGGACCCCTTGATACACGGGCCGTAGATAGCCTTGAAAAAGTTTTTCATTTCATTGCGGTCCGCATACCCCTGGATTTCCTCAGACTTTCGGATCATCCAGGTGACCTGCATCTCCCGCAGCCGTTGCTGTACAAGGCGGCAACTTCGGTAGAAGGCTGCTTTGGTGGCGTCAGTCCGAAGGTACATGTAGGCTTTGTGTAGTCCATTCTTTTCCGCGAGTAAATTGCTGATGTCGGCGATATTGTCATCAAACCAGTCCTGGTGTTGACGGCGTGCGCGTCCGAGAACTCAAAGGCATTGGACTGGATGACAGTTGAAACCATCTGGTTGCTAAAATCAAAACAGTGAGCAGGCAAATTTAAGGAAAGAGTAGTTACCTTACCTGGCGGTCACTTACCTTGGGGCCTTTGTTGGGGTTGAAGTCGGAGCCTCATCTGGGCGAGGACAAGGCGGTGATCCGTTCAACCATCAGCATCGCGGATCGCCATGGTTACCAGCACGTCCTGTCGATCTCGCCTCCGGACGACAACATAGTCCAGCAGCTGCCAGCGCCGCGACCGAGGGTGCATCTACGTGACCTTCTCCCGCGTCGGAAGGGAGAAGGTGCTGGTCAGCAGGAGACGGTGTTCCGCACTGGTTCGCAGAAGAATTAGACCGTTATCGTTACAGCTACCCAGACTGTGGGGACCCAGTACTCCCTGCCAGGCAGCGTGGTCCGTCCCGACGCGGACGTTGAAGTCACCACGGACAATTAACTTGTCCACATTCGGCACAGTCACCAGTAGGGCGTGCAGGTCCTCGTAGAATTTGTCCTTCGCTACATCAGAGCTCACCATTCGGGGAGTGTAGGCGCTGATGATGGTGGCGAACTTCTCTCCCCCGAAGAGGCAGGCGGAGGCTCATCAGGCGATCATTGATACCCTGCGGCAGACAGGGCAGACGTCCCACGATGTCGTTCCTGATGGCAAAGGCAACACCCGCGTTGCTCTGCCTTTGGCCGGCCGCTCCAGAAAAAGGTGTAGCCGGCACCCACCTCCTCCAGTTGACCCTGCTCAGAGAATCGGGTCTCGCTGAGAGGAGCACTGTCCGCCTTATAGCGCGCCAGTTCCCGAGCGACTAGCGCCGTCCTTCGTTCCGGCCGGTTGCTCCTAGGATTGTCTAAAAGGGAACGAACATTCCATACTGCTGGTGTGAGTGGACTCACCCGAGCAGCCTGGAGAGTATGGCGAAGGGGATGGGGACGGGGGGTATTGTTGTTTGTTTGAGTTTTACGACCGCGTAGTTTGCGATCTGCGAGCCGCGGCCGACTGCAGAAGACGTGAGACCCAGCATTTGTTTAGGGCACCTTTTCTAGCCGCCTCCTCCGCGAGGAGGCAAGCAGTGCTATCCCTAAATAGGGCTGCTAGGACACCCCAGACGGCTGCCGAACTCCACTATGGGTCACGGATTTGTTTTAGTGGGAGAGCGACAAATTTGCCTGGACCGCACAATTTATCTTACCCGACAAGCATACAGCTTTTAGACTGAAAACCCTAAACGCAAACGCTACGGCAGATCAGAGGAAAAAAAAATCGGGAATAGGAAAACGTTTTTAAACCTAAATATACTCTTTCTAGGAGTATAAAGTACGAAGATGTGATTTGCTACCAAATGAGTACAATAATATTTTTGTTTACGTTTTCTAAAAAATATACTAAACCTTATAAGGGTATCGAAAATCAATAGTAAAAATCATATTACTTAAAGAGGCATGTTTTACCGAGTGTTGTTTTTGCAGGCAGTCGAAAAGGTGTAAATTAAAAGCCGGCATCCCGGTCTGGCCGAAATTTCTTCGTATTAGGCTGCGCGGTTACAACACCACTTAAATAATCCTTCCTAATAGTAAACGCATTTCAGAATTTCGGTTAGTTTTGCAGGAGATTAGTCGCTGACTGCTCATACACCCTTGGCCCAAGTTACTTCGTTTAAGCCATAATGCAGGCTTTCTAATGTGCATCCTTTCGATCGCCTGCCAAAATCGCCCTTGGGAAAAATATTGCTTCAGTTGATTTCTGAGGCCCTCGTGAATCCAGACAAAGTTTATAAAAAGCCACCACACCCATATCCTCTCTTATGCCCTCTTCTGTGATGAATTATGTGTCCTTGGATGGTCTAGTGGTCAACGCACTCGCCTGTAAATCAGCGTGACCGAGTTCAAATTCCATCAGCGCTCTTTTTTCACACTGGTTCATAACAATGATTTTCAACCGTTTGGTATTTGGCCTGGCGTTCGAAAAGGGTGTATCCTGTCGCCTAATTCTGTTCAACTGCGTTATTGACAGGATTCTTGGGAAGGCCCTGCATAAAGAGGACTGCGTTCAGTTTGTACCCGGACGCCAGCTAAATGATCTCCACTATGTCGAGGATATCGCTTTACTAGCTCCAAGCTATGGTGGCACGGGTCAATGAGCTTGCTAAATCGGTCGGTTTGTCCATAAACGCTGGGAAGACTTAAGTATTTTTAAACTGAATCTCTATCCAGGAGAGGGCATATCTCTAGATTTATGGCTGTCAACTTGAAGAGGTAGCCTGTTTCAAATACGTCGGAGCGAGGTTGCTGCCGAATGGACAGAGTAAGAACGACATCGTCTCCCAAATCGATGTCGCTCGTCTGGTTTGCTCAAGCCTTAGAAAGTGCCTATGAACCCAACCCAACATTTATGTCGCCACAAAGATTCGCATTTACTATGCATCCGTCCGGTCTGTTCTTCTCTGTGGCAGTGAATGCTGGGCTATATGCGTGGAAGATTAGCGAAAACTGGAGGCATGTGACCACCACTGCTTGAAGACCATCCGTCTCAAATGAGACAGTCCGTACTCGCTGCGAAAACATCGCAAGGATATCCCAAGCCATCCAAGAACGACGGCTGAGGTGGTTTCTTCGTCGCCCACCTCACGAGCTTAGTGTTTCTACCCTAGATCCGGCATCGCTAACCAATTGGAGGCGTCGAAGAGGGGGTCAACTCAAAACCTGGCCTGACACGGTTCGTCAAGAAATGAAAGTGGTTATCAGACCTTCCATATACGGCCTCCATCGTTCGCGAAGAGAATGGATTGAAGTGTCCAGGTCCGCTGCCGCGGATTGTTAGGCACAATCGGTGACATCATAGAGGCTGGCTAGATCAGGCATGATCGCAGCCGTAACAAGTAAAAGCACAAGTAAGATGAATTACGTCTTTTTTCAGTTATTTTACTCGAGGAATAGGTCTATTCCGATCTGAAAAAGTTCTTACATCCCGGAATAACTTTGAACCCGACTTGCCTTTGAATTTGAGGTTAGAACTTCAAGCGAATGTGCACTTCCAAATTACGAAAAGGGTGCATATTTCTCTATGCCATTTTAAAGCGCATGCTTTCTAAAAACTACGTCGAAAATCGACGGAAAAAAAGATCCTTCTTAAATAAACATTTTAGCAAGTATGATTCTTTCAAGCGGCTGGGAAGACGCGCGTTCAAAAGCTAGTGTCCTGGCCAAACTGAAAAATCCTGGGACTATGCTGTATGACTAACTGTGGCAGCTCTACCTCAGTAATTCTTTTTAACCGACATCACGTCTGAGAATTTCAGTTAATTTTTCATGAGGTGCGTAACATTCAGTAGTTCACTAAAGCAGCCTAAAATTCTTATGGAAACTGAGCAACGAGAAGACAGCTCTGGACACTGGTAAACGAATCCGACAAAATGCTGATATAGTCAATCCCAACGGAATTGATTTTGCAGGGCATGGAGTAATTAACACAATAAAGCGTTTGAAGGCCTATGAGCGCATCTGTTCAAAATCCAGGTGAGCATGTACCACAGAGCCTGTGACGCAAAGGATGCATGTGTTGATAGTGATTGGAAGTTTGCCTCGTATGTCGATGTTTGCGAGGGTCTGGCCGCAATTGTGCGTGCGTGCGAGCTCCATGCAACGGAAACTGTGATCACGGGAGTCCTGTTTACCAGTGACGGGAGCTTGATGCATGCAGAGGACACGGAATAGGATATAGGGGTTGGCAGTGGCAGAAATAATCGAATGGTGAATTCTGTATACATGCTTTTGAGGCGTCGATTAGGACTGATAGCCTGATGCTCGAATCAGAGACACTGGTAAACTAGAGGTAGGTAGTACATCAATTGGACGTTTCACTGAAGTGTTGTAATCAACGCGTTCACTGTTGAGCCATAGTCAAGTCTCCAGGTTCAAAGGATTGAATCTTGTTGGTTAAACCCACTTCGGTTTGCGACCGGGAGACAGCAATGACGTTTCTGCTTCTGTGTGCATTTTGCGTAACTCAAGATGAGCGGGATTTGGAGGCGTAACGGGGAATTTTGTGCCTATTTGGATTATGTCGGAGTCACTAACTTGTGGCGTTTTGAACAACGTGCGTAAGCCAAGCATCAAAAGTCTTTCCCTCCAAGCACGATTCGGTAGTTCCAGAGCATCACTACGAAGATAAAAATGGCCTGAAACAGGTACCACTTGCCTTTGTAATAAAACTGATTCTAATAGAAGAGGCGAATAGCGGCAGAGATCTAGTCTAGTAAGTCCTGATCTGTTTGACGGCTAAAAAAGATGCCGAGTCATGAAGAGAAAATACTAAACTTAGGAGCGCTCAAGTTAATTTGGTTTAGTTTATACAGCGTGTTCAGAAAATGTGACACACATAAAGAACTAAGGACCATCCACATGCAGCGCTGGAATAGAGGAAGAGCAACTAAATCTATGGTTTAATGCGGCCCCAGTAGGCGCATGTAGACGATTGGTGGACAAGCAGGCGCCCATATTGTGATCGGCTTTCGATGTAGTCCACGGCTATTATCATATGCAGCTAAAATCAAATTGATAAACGGCGTCAGATCTAGACACAACTACTACCCTTGTAGAGAACTCGGCCGTCCGAACAGACAAGCAAAATAGATTTCTGAGTAAACGGAGTGAGAAATCGGTTGTGACTGTGTGCTGGTGACTGAGGATGAGTGAGCTCTAGAAGGTGACATGATTTTATATTTTGCCAAAATATGTCTGAGTAAATACTTTAAATTTATCCCACATCTCGAAAGGCGTCATTTTTTTACACTATCGTTGCATGTATACTAGGCAGTAGGTTATGTACCAACAATAAAATTGGAGGCTAAACGAAAAATGCAAGGTTGTCTGCTTCTCCGGGCCTATGCATGGGTCCTAGGTAGCGAGGCGACGCCCTCTTCGATGACAAGTAACATATGACATGTCTTAATACTGCCTAGGTTAGGGGCCCTCGCATCGACTTGCTAAAGCGGTGGCTGGCCATACTTAATGGCATTCGGCGACTGCTTATCCCTCAATATCGAAATTCAGCTCTTCACTGTAAGTTGTTTCACTAAAAGTTGCCTCTGAACGCACCGGTGGTCCACAGACACCATCTTCTTTTGTTCATACCGATCCATACATTGCTGCTGCCTGTCATGTCGGCAAACTTCACGCGTTAACCAGGTTGTGCAGAGTCCGCTAGAGGTAATAATAACTGTTCTATATGGGAGGGTTGTGGTGGCACACATAGGCGCAGGCCTTCACATCGTGTCAGTTATTGCCCTTAATACAATTATCGACTGGTTGAGAGGCTCGGACCGTCGACTGGGGCATGCGAGAGGGAAGAGTGAGGTGGACACTGAGGAATCTATCCCCACGACAATCAGTTCATTGCCACTTTAATCAGTCTGGTGAGCCTTTAACCTTTTAGAACACGCTAGGAATCGTGGCCTGAAGGGTTCCCAACTGACGGGATAACTCGTTCCATCTTAGGACTGAGAATTCGGATGCGATGGTTCCTTCTAGATGTGGACTTTATGACACTCACTGATTTGAGATCTCAGCCACCCCCATGTAAACCTGTTGCATGCAGTCTGGACAGACCATGTAACACGCGTAGACCACCTGTTGGGTTTTGACAGTCAGTGCGTCCAGATTTACCTACGGTCGTGGGTGGGTGGGAGTTTGATAGATGCTACACAATTCCGCACCACAATAAAGCAATTCATGCGCAAATAACTGTCCTGCGCCCATCCCGTGGGGCACATGATAAAAATTCCTCGGGATTTGCACGGGATTTAGTGCACCATGACAGGTTAATTGAAGACTGTGATAATGAAACATGCAAAAAGTCAACTGTTCTGACACAGGCCTACTGTCAGTCGACCAGACACCTGGATCCCTCTATCCTCAACTAGATAATTTACCAAGCGACAGCAAGACGAGCATTTTACAAGGAGACTGACTATTGCTCACAAAGAACATGACGTCGACTTGCCCAAAAAAACGTCTGAGGCCTCGTCGAAAATAGAGCACGGAAGGAACTGTTTGGATATGTTTGATAATGACCATGTTTACTAGAAGGGTACGTCGTTTATAAGGGCGACTTATAATTCCAGAGTCCAGGCTGTTAAACAATTCCAACCGAAATATTTCAGTGTCGTAATATATCCCTGCGTGTGACTTCTGTGAGCTAGAGTGCGCTGGTTTGGATAGCATCGGCACACTGAGACGTGGACTAAGACGGACATGACCGTCCATATCATTGTACAATTAGCAATCCTGTATTTTCGAAGCAATTGACGTAGGTATGAGGGAATTATTTTGAATTACAGAACCCAAAAGGGTTAAACTCTACGACTGTGGTAAACTAGGCAAATATAAGATGAAAAGGGAACCAAATTTCGCAAGAAACCTTTATGGTGTTACTGGGTTTCTATGACTAGAAATATATTTGTGAAAGGAAATAAGCAAACTTTCGTCGATGGGAGGCACGCATTTTGCATGATGAAGCATAAGTGGTACGCCAAGGCCCAAGTAAAGGTCTGACAAAATTATTAGGGTGCTAGCCGTGATCAACTACGTTAACTGAAATAATGTCGCGAATGAACAGCTTAGACGGTATGCTTTACCCAAAAAGGCAATAATTTGGCTCCCATGAGCATTTTTGAATGTGCTTCGATTAAATTAGAGACCATTAAACATCCTAAAAAACAATTATTTAACGAATGGCGTCCAAGTAGCATTTTGAGGGCTAAGAACTAACGAGAATTCACAAACTCGGTACAGGGATGAAACGCATTGAGATCACAAACAACCGAATACATGAAAAACAGAAAACATTACCAAATAATAACCATTTATACAAAGTGCGAACCTGTTTTATGAGAAGCTTCCGAGATTGCAACTTGCGAACTCGCTCTTCGAAATGTTTGGTAACGTCGGCATTTAAGTGCGACGTTCCACGCCCGGAACGCACAGAAGAGGACACTTTCGCAAGTGCTAGGGCTAAGTCTCTGACATTTGTGATAAAGTCTTGTAGTGCTTCTTGACCGGCCTTTGTAGCCGTTAAAGGATTTGTCGAACACGAAAGTCCGAGATCCAAGCTGGACTCCTGAAAAAGCGTAGGTTTTACGACTACACTAAGGAGGCAAAGTTTAGAAGGTTAATTTAATTAAAGTGGCTTTATTGGCAGTTAAGCCCGCCTCGCGTATTCAAAATATCGATAAAATATCCCGAACGCCGTGCAAAAACAAGACGTCGTTGAATTTTAGTCGACGGCTCCCAGGCCTCTGAGCGGCTTCGCCATAATTCAAGTAATTCATTGAGTTTGCGCTCGGCCTTCTTTTCTTTAAGCATGTTATACTTCCGGATAAGTGAGGCATATTTTTTTCTCCATTTTCGTCTCTTGTGCTTCTTCATTTTGCGACGACGGTTTTGAATGTCATTGACGCATTTGTACTCGGGTTCCGGCAAAGGTTGTGGGAAGAGCAAAGGGGAGAAAAGTAGACCAGATGTCAAACGAATGGAGAGCGTTTGAATGGGGAAACATAATTTTTCCTTGCTATATGTGGTAGACAAAGAGGAAGTACTAGGCTTGTTAGAAAGGACTGGAAGGGGCAGTGCGGCTTCAATCGGCGCAGACGAATGGGAAAAATATGGGGTCGAACTCGACGCCGCGCAAGCAATAAACCTACTTTTCACTTTAACAATAAACTTTTTTATTATAACTTACCTAGTTGGAATGATGAACGGACTAAATGACGGACGGTAAGCATTAGCCGCCGAACGAGATTATGAATCTTAGCAAAAGAGGAGTTTTAACTTTTCCGTTCAATTATGTATGTATTAAAACTTTAGTCCTAAGTTCAGGAAGCAATTAATTATTTATCGTCATTTGAATGATCCGTTACTCTTTCAGCAGGGAATAGAACGGATGTTTACGCAAACAATCGATTATATATGCTCTATCTAAGTCTTGGGAGAGATTTTGGAGTGAGAACATAAATGGCCAGAAAAAAGGTTGACAACAAAAGACCAATAAAAAGGTAAGAAAAGAAGAAATGAAAGATTTTAGATTTTAAAAAAACGTGCAAAAAATGTTTAACTGTCAACGAGCATAGTCAAATGTCAACAGTCAAATGTGTTTCACCATCGAGGCATCCACCCTTCTGAGTGGAAAGCAGCAAAAATATACCCGAATCACAGAAACAGTGGTTAAAACTATTTAACAGTGAGCCTCACGTGTAGTTGTTGCAAAGTGATGGATAAAATCATCAAAAATGCCAGTAGGAAGTTTCTCTAAGAAAAAACGTCTTTGACAGTGTCCAACACGGATTTCGAGGAAACCACTCCTGTTTGACCAATGGAGCAGTGGTTCAGGTCATTAGATGAAGAAACCAGCGTTGATGTCCTCTACATCGACTTCAAAAAAGCCTTTGATAGAGTTCCTCACCACAGATCACTCTACAAGGTCCGAGAATCCGGAATAAGGGGAAATTTATGCAACTGGATAGGAAACTTATTGATAGGCCGATCGCAGTCCGTGTGCATTGGCAATGCGAAATGAATTTCCGTTCCGGTTGTGAGGGATGTACCTCAGGGCTCCGTTCTTGTGTCATTGCTTTTCTTAATCTATGTCAATTTAAAACCGGACAGCAGCAGAAACAATCGCATTCTTTGGACAACTTCTCGGGAAAAAATTTTGCGGTATAATCCAATCTGCGGCTGAGCCTTTCCGCTATTTATTTTATGCAGACATGACATTCCGACCAAAATAACTGATTGAATAGGTATTTTTTATTTAAAAATCACCGCAACTCGCGTCCTGCTAAATGGGCAACAGGGTAAAAAAGTTAGCTAAAGGTCAAATACGAAGCCGAAGACTTGACGATATGCTACAGATTCTATCAGACATTTTTTGAGACATGGATTAAGGAGGCCTAAGAAGTGGAAAAATTGCCATTTACATAAGATAGATGACAATAGAAGTTTTTTAAAAAAATAATGTTCTCAAACATGGCTTCCTGAGCTGAACCAGCCATGAAACCCAAGATGTTACGCTTACGGAGCTCTTCGTAACCGAGAACCAGGCTCTCGATTGAGGAATGCACTATCCGTTTTCAAGCGAAAACTGCGCCTTCATCTTAACACTGACACAATGAATTGTTTATTTACATCATCCCTCCCGAGCAGCTTGCTCTATGACATTGAAAGTACATACGGGAATTTATGTGACCGCACCCGAATTAATATATCCGTCCACATATTTCTCTCTCACTTTCTCCGCCTGTTGTTTCATTCGTCACAACGTCTCATAGGAAATCTTAATTTTGTCAGTCTTTGCAGCATGTTCTTCACAAAAGACGATGTTCTCCCTAAACTACATCTTGGAGAGCAATCTTAAAACAGCGAATTTATAAATTACACATATTCAGAGGTTATTTCTCAAGGGAAAGCCTTTAGTCCTATCAGCTTAAACGTAAGGGCCACCAGTCGATCTAGATCTAGCCTGGCATGCTTTTGCACCCAATCGCACTAAATAGGTGGACGTTTGTATAACAGCACTGCTTATGTTCAATTGATGTTCTTTGTTCCAAGGCACCTTTCAGAAATCGGTCAACTCAAGGCACTTATTTAATAACGTAATAATGTCCCAACGCTGAAAACATTCTGATGATCTGTAAAGGTCCTCTCCTCGATTAACGGACTGGCAGACTTGACTGGTACTAAAGCGATGGAACCTGATGTTTTAAACGAGGCCGAAGGTTCGCGCTGGTGTTTAGGAAAAACCGAGGGGCAACAAACCATTGTCTGGCCACGCCGTCCCTTTCTTGTTCCTTCTCGGCCTGTTCGTCCCCTTCGACTGACCATACTTTCCGCCTATATGCTCATCCGCCCAAAATTCTTCAACGCTACAATCCCAGTGTCAATTTCATAACGGAAATGTTATTCAAATTTGAAATCGTGGATGCCGACATATCTCTAAAAGAGTCCCAATAATTTCACCGAAACTGTCAACATGGATATTGGCGAAATTTATTCCAGTGCACCTATTGGTATGAGTAGCTACCCACTTTATTGTCGGCGTCATCAGAGAACAGCAGGTCAGTGCTTTTGACAGGATGAGAAGTGATATGATGTCTGTTAAGTGGTAATGTTTGCTAACAGGGTATCCAAAGGAGGACAAGAGATCAATTTTCAAAATTTCGCTGCATCTGACTAGGTGCAGTTTTGCAGCAGAGGTACCAAAAATGACTGATTATCCTGCCTGGTTAACAAGAGAACGTAAAAGAAAAAGTAAGAAGAGAATAGTTAAAATGGAAGAAATCCAAGGTAACTGGTTAATTACGACATTTCGAGGAAGTTTGCCGTCAAATAAATGTTGTCTAAACAAATCCACCAGGCAAGGAAGAACTGTAAATGACTGTGTTCAGCAGAATCAAAAGAAGGTAATTATTTTAGTTCATTATATCAACATTCCAGGAACCAGTTGTAGAAGTTAGGAGTGACAATGCGTATTGTTTTAAAAGGGCAAATCGTCAGTGAATATGAAACTGTTTGCTTCCTATCCATAACTATATTTTTACATTCTGCTGTATATATGTCCGCTCAAACGGCATCAATGTGCACATTTTCCTTATTTTACCTCAGTGATAACTTCGTTTTTGTAGTACTCTCTAGGCGCTGAAAAATGAAATTTATTTACTGATGTATAGCACGCTTAAAAAGCAAGAAAGCCGAACGCCTGGGCGAATTCTTTAATTCAGAATTCACTAGAGATACAGACTTTCAAGTTAGAAATGTAAACAGTTCTGTTCCAAACGCTGACCAAGTGCTTTAATCTGTACCCCTTCCAGCAGCTTTCATGAAAAGAGAACAGCGAAGTTGTTTCCGGACAATATACCAAAGACGTCCTTAAACGAATTGAAAGGCGAACCCCCCAAACCACTGGCATATATCCCCCATTCCTCATTTTAATTGGGGAGTCTTTCATTCGAATGGAAGACACCTAATATCTATGCAATGTGGAAAGGTGGGGCTCAAGCAATAATAAGTCACTACCGGGCCAAAAGCCTAACCTTTATATGTTGCAAAGAACTGCAAAGCATACTTAAGCAAGAGATGGAAGGGTTCCTGAGAGATAATCACTCACTCTCAGGACCCCATTACGGCTTCAAGCAGAACCGTTCTGGCCTTCCCAGTTTTCTCCACTAAATACCAATTGGATCGGTAAACTGGAGGAGGATGATCGAGTTGATGTCATCAACGCTGATGTCAAGAAGGCGTTCGGCAGACTTCCACGCAAACATTTAAGTAAGAAACCATCTGATTTTAGAATAAGAGGAAGGTTGTTAGCGTAATTTAAACATTTTCGTTCAGGGAGATCGCAAACCGTATGTGTTGGCACTTTGAAATCAATGTCTACCTCTTTTGTTAGTTGTCCTCAGGGCTGAGTCCTCGGCCCATTATTCAGCTTAGTTTACGCTGACTTTTTAGACAGGCTGGGTTAGAGTACCGGCAGGTTTCATGACAATTTGAAATTCTGTAGCTACAATGCCCGACGCGGACTTCGAAAGAGTCTTAACCGCCTCAAACGCTGGTCTGCACGTTGGCTCCTAAGACTCCGTACCAGAAGGACCAATAAGGAAAATTATTTTCTGATACTTTCTTGATGAGCAGCCACTGTCAATGTTGAGCAAGATATGAACTTCGGTGTTCTAATGACCTCTTCGGTTTGATCCTCTGCGCAGTGTTTAAATGCAAATAAACTGGCGACATAGGCGCTATTTTGGCCCAACCGAATATTTGTCCAAATTTTCAGGACAATATTTGGGAAAACTCTTGGGAAATTCGTTCGACCCCACTTGGAATATGTCGTACAGAGCTAGCGTCCATGGCACAGTAAGGATTATTAACTTTTAGAATGAATGGGAAGATTAGGAAACAGCTTGATCATATGTCTTACGAAACAAGACCTCTAAACCTACTTTGTTTAATTTGAATTATAGGCAGCTGATGAAATACCTCGATCAGAGCTATCGAATTGTTAGATGACCGGAGTATGCCCGGAATTCTATGACTTCTTTGAATAAGCCTGCAAAGAGCTTGGCACATGTGGACATCCAACGTAACGTTTCCTCACAGCGGGTCGTTGGAGCTCGGGATAAATGCCCTATCATGAAGATGCTTAAATACGGGATTTACTAACTTTCGGAGAAACTACTGTACACTCTTGTCTGGTGTAGAATCCAGATGCCATGAAAAACAAAGGAAACTGAAAACATCCGCTGTACTACTACAAACTCTTCCCGTTCTGAATTGGCGTCGTTTCATGGGTTACAGCTTTTTTCTCGTAAACAACCTCGGCTATCTAAAATCACTATTAGTAATATTTGGTTCTGAGAAAATGTTTTCATTGCCAATTTGATCCATACTGTATATTTATTCTGGCAAAGCTTATAAAGTGGCAGTCAATACAAATGTTATGAATTTATAATCCTGACTGTATAGTTCGCCGCAGGGTGTGCCTGGGTTGCTCGTACAAATTACTGTACATTGCCCAGGGTTATTACTATCAAAAGTGGTGCAATTGCTGTTTCAGATATAACTAAGGAACACAAGGACGAAAGCTTTATTCCTTAATTAAAGTGAGCTAAAGTTCTTGTACGTTTATTCTCAACTATAAAAGAAGTTAGGTGCTTACTTTCGCCTTATTGTGGAAAATTACGCTGTTAGCACCTTCTTCAAGGTCATTGGCTGCAATTGGAATTAGGACTGTGACTTTCAGATTTTACCTAAATATACCTGGCTGTTCAGGTGTTCAATCAATTATGTGATTATCACTGATCCAATAGCCGTGCAACATTTCGTATACCTTATCGTGTGCGATCGACCTGCTTGGTTGGATCAGTAGTATATCGGCTTTTAAATTGTGTCTGTTTAACATATTTAAACACTCAAATGGCGTAAATATTGTTTTCAGTTTTTCTCTCTACTTTGAAAAGTGCCTTACTGAATTTCCCTACATTTCAGCTGCAGAACACTTTTCCCGGCATTCCTACACGTGAGGTAATTGCGGTGTATGTTGCCGGGTTTGACTTCCATAAGCCTCACTAACCAAACGACTGACTTTCTTAACCTCAATATGTACGAATTATCACGTAGACTGTGCAACAAACAAGTAAGGTTATCTTCCACACTTCTAGGGCGTCAATTTCATCAGAACAGGAAAAAGAACCTTTGAACTGACGTTTAAATGTGAATCAGAGAGCCGAATATCAACCACAGGGTCAGGTGTTTCACTTACTCTCGAACCTCCTTCTCTAATATAGTATTCTTATTGTTGTTTAAAAGCTAGTTGAAAATTTATCGCTGCCTGATAGGCTGTCAGTGGATATGACCCACTTGTGCTCATATAAATGGATATGCCAGCCTTGCGCAAAGTAAAACAAGGCTGGGGTGAATGGAAACACAGCCGCACGTGGTCGTCACTTTATGCACTTGTTACTGATATCGTTTTGGATAGACATGTTAGTGTAGGTAAGAATTTCGGCACGCGGCAAATGAACCTGCCTTTTGCATTGTCCATTTCACTGTGGTTTGAGGGATTTGGATTGTGGAATGAGGCCGGGGGTAGGCGTACGTGGTTTGGGGTTAAGGAGTTGGAATTATATTAGGGCTAGCGGGGTAGGGTTATAGGATTAGGACTAGGGTTAGGTGGATAGGGGTTAGGGGCTAGGTTTAGGCTTATGCCGTTAGCAGTTAGAGGGTAAAAGGTAAGGGGCATCAGTTAGGGTTAGATGTTCGAGTAAGGAGGTTAGGTTTTAGGGCTTAGGGACTAGGTTTGGTGGATTAGGAGTTAGCGAGTTATGATTTGGGTGTGAGGATTATGGTAAGTTTTAGGACTTAGGAGACTAGGATTCAGGGGTTGGACGGTTATGTTAGGGGTTCAAGTTTGAGGTTAGACTTAGTGCTATGGGTTAGGATATGGTAAGGTTGGGAGTTAAAGTAACTGTTTCGTGTTACGGTTTGGGTTCAGAGGTAAGGATTAATGTAAGGCTTACGGTTAGAGGGTTATGGGTATACTTAGGGTAAGGGGTTAGGGATTTAGAGATAGGAAAGTTAGGGCTATGGTTACAAACTAGGGATTTTGGCTAGAGTTATGATTGGGCTAAATTTTAGGGGTTATGTTTAGGGCCGTCGTTGGTGGTTACAGTTAAGAACTATGGTTAGGGTTATGATTAAGGATTACATTTTGTGTGAGCATTCGATTAAGCAATGAGGGTTGGGCTTAGTTTCAGCGTTAGGGTTAGGCCCAAGGGTTTGCTGTTTGAGTTGGAGTTTCGGGTTATGGGCTAGAATTATATATTAGCTTGAAGTTTAGCTGGCTTCGTGCATGAGTTGGCCTGCACGTTAAAGGCTACACTCACGCCGATTGTTTGTGGGGTTTCAGGACCGTTTCGTTGTAAGTACAACGGCTTCAGTTTTGGCTTTTTGACCTGTGGCTTGGCATTATGGTTGGTAGATACGAGTGTTTGTGCGTGATACTGAGAACCAATATGCTTTATGGTGCCGCTATATCTAGCATTGTTTTGTTATTTGTTGGTTTTGCGTGGCATTACTCTTGTCTGACATAAGTACTCTGCTGCTGTGTTTATGTTACGTGTGCCTATTTTGAAGAGCTAAGGTAGTTTTCCATTGCTTGTGCAGTTTTCCTTCCACAAGATGTATATGCTGCTAGCCCTAATTCCACTATATCCATGTACATACGTAGCCGGCAATTGCAAATTGACAAATCGTACGAAGAAAATGCTCATAGACTACAGAACGCTGCAATTTTATATGCATGCTACTTAACCTACTCATTAAGAAGGTAACGGGACCTTGACGGCAACTTAATAGTTTAGAGGTTAGAACAAGGATCAATATCTGTTTATACGGTGTCCGATTCCAGACCGCTTCCAGCCAATGAAAAGTTCTGGCGTCCTTTTGTACTGCGTAAACCCGTGGCAAAGTAATTCCACAGGGATTTGTTTATTGTTTTTCCGCTCCTTTCTCCCGGTGTAAGAAAAACAGAGGGACCTCAGATATTTGCGTTTTTCACACTTTTTGAAACAAGAATTGAAGCACTTACTTGTGCTACTAATCTGCGCTTTTTTCACAGTGCAACATCGTCTATCCGGTTCCGGTGCCAGCTTCCTTGAATCCTCAGTTGTACGACGGTGGATTGCCTGAATCATGAAACTTCGAGATAAAAATTTTAGATGGTAGTATGGCATACATTTTATTGTGTATTTTTTTGGATTGATGTAATGCATATAAAACCGTTTAATAACGAGTATTTCACTTTTGATGTGCCCATATTTGCAATGTATGCCGCCCGTACTGTCTGGTTTTCATGCCATATGCGCGCCACAAGTGAACGATCAAAGTTACGGCTGCCTCCATTCTGCCACCCTGCAGCCTATGACACTTCCCGCCGCGTACTTCCCACTTGGGCTGTCTCTCATGCTCAGTGCACGTCCTACCTACCACCAGCCTTCTGTCTTGTATACATACAAATATTGGGTACGCCGGCCCGTCAGCCAATGCGCCCACTACCACATCAGACAGGTGACCGGCTCGGACGGTGGTTTGGTTATGGGGTTTGGGGAGAGAGTGAGGTCGACAGCTCAACGCATTTTCCTCACTATAAACAATCTGACGCGCTTGAAACTATCACGGTGCGCTAAAAGCCGTGGCTTTGAAGGTTGCCAACTGACGGGATAACTCGGACCGCGTGGTCAGCCCAATGTGTGTTTTGTGTGGAGTGGCTGACTGGATGACTGAGAGTCAGGCTGCAACGTCTCCTTCTTAATGTGGTCTTTATGGCACTCCCACGCCGTGGGATCTGAGCCAGGTGTGGTGGTACGCCTAGGGGCAGCTCCGGCCAAGCCAGCCACCTGCGCCCTCTCCCGCCTCAGGTCTTCTTGACTGTGATGGCCCCGGGCTCAAGTGGGGGAGGAGGAGAGAGTGCGGTAGCAATAAGGGCCGTAGGTTGGAAGGTCGCCAACTGACAATTACACTCAGACCTCGCAGTCAATCCAAGGTGTGTTTTGTGGAGTGGCTGACTGGTGATCTGAGAGTCAGGCTACGAATCCTTCTTAACGTGACCTCTGGCTATCACAGTGCTTGGGCCTGCGCCCTCTCCCATCTCCGGTCTTCTTGAATCTGTATTGACACGGGATCCCGGTGGGAGAATGGAACAGAGAGTGAGGTAGATGCAGCGCATTTCTACTCTCACTATAATCCAGCGCAAGTCACCGTCCCTGCACAGGATACGGTGGATATCGTCCAACACAACGGTCGAACTAGCCGGTGTGTGTGCGTGGGCGCCTACTCCCACGTCAGACAACTGACCGGCTCGGGCGGTGGTCGGGTTTCGGGGTTGGGGGAGATAGTGAGGTCGACTGCTCAGTGTATTTGCCTCACTAAAAACAATCTGACACGCTTGAAACTACATTACGTGCCCTATCTCATCTTCAATTTTTTCAGGACAAAAAGTATGTTGACCAGTACCTGAGGATAATAAATTGTGTACTCAACGGCATTCCATCTTTTAACGGGTAAAGGGCATTACCTCCTCCGGTTGAAGGCTAAACCGTACGTTACGCAAAAAATTGAACACAGCAGCGGTTTTAGTCCATTGTAAATTCCTCACACAGTGGTACACATTTAGCTTAATATGAACTAGCGCCTGTGTCAACTTTTCATTTTTATCCCAACTCATGTGTTTTCAAATATCATTTTTGTTCTTAAGCGAGACCTTTGTATTTTGAACGTGTTCGACTCCATGGAGTGGGTTTGTCTTCGCATTATGAGCTGGGCTTTGTACTGTTTTGGACATTTCATGAGTTACATTACTTACTACAGCCATAGTCTATTACATTCTTAGTTGCTGGTTGTACATAAAGCTCTGCATGTGATAATGTAAGTATAAAATTTTCAAAAGACATGAAAAATCGTTTTTCTAGCGTGCTAGCTACCAAAAATCGTCTTTTTGACTTCGATTTATTTCCTTTTTTCACAAATAATTTAACGTTAAAATTTTCAGAAGGAATCATTCTTATGCGTGGAAGCTCTCCTGCTAATAAATCTTTATCGACATATTCATTAAGCTACGCATTGTCATTAATGTCCTCAAAAGCGAAGTTAATTGCAGGCCAACAGGCTCGCCTCAAACAATAAATTTGGGTAACAAGTCCTTCCTGTGAATAGAGGATCATATGAACACTTAAAGTAGCTAACTGCCTGACTTTTAACTTTACAACTATTAACGTTTAGGAAGCCCATTATGTACAATTTGAAAATAATTATGAAATCTACAAATGGACTTCAGGGACTTTGGGGAAGGAGCTTACACTGATCGTTTACAGAACTTTCTCATGCCATTGCCTGCCAGCAGCCACTAAGCCGCTGCAGAACATTACAGACAGAGACAAGTGAGGCTGGAATGTCCATATCTGGCTTATTAGCCTTCATTAATTAGCCACATCCAACCCCAGGTGGTTGGCAGCCCGACGTTCGAACCCGCGACCTGTTTATTAGAAGTCCAACACTTTGAGCGATGAGATACAGGCCATTCAATTGATTACTGCAGTCTCAATTGTCTTTGTTGGTAATTTTCGTCTGCTTAAGAAACTTTTTTACTTCAAGTAAATGTTCTTAAAAAAAGGCATATTGTGGTTGAAAAATTGATATTACATTTTTGAGAAATACTATTTTTCTGGAAAAGCGGCAAATTCCGAAAAGTTTAAAAATTGAGTTTCGTAAAGAACCGTAAGTTTTAAGTGTCCATGTGAACAAACGAGGAAATAAAACACCACACGTATAATTACTTTTGAAATTACCCTTCAGTGTATACTCCACGGCAGTTGTCGTCCAGATTAAGGGTCATAGAAAGTATGGCCGTTACCAAACAGCCTAAATTATGAGTTTATATTCCAACACGAAATCACCCCAAACTGCGTCCCTCAAAGTCTTACAGGTATAAATAAACGACTGTTCTTAAAAAGAAGGCATATTGTGGTTTAAAACGTAATATTACCTCGTCAAGAAATACTATTTTTTTAGAAAATAGGAAAATTTCGAAAACGTGAAAAATGGTGTAAGCTAATTAAACTGAAGTTTCAAATGTACAGAATGCTGGTTCATGTAATCGAATGAGTAAATAAAACACCACAAGTAACATTACTTTTGAAAATAGTCCTTGTATGTATATTATGCGGAAGTTGTCTTTCAGAGTGAGGGTGGTTGAAATTATGGCCGTTAGCAAACAGCCTAAATTTCGGTATATATTCCAGCACGGTTTCTTCTTATCTTTATACATAATTTAAAATGTGTGCGACTAAGACAAACACATTTTCGCTTGATTGCGCTGGCAGGCAGGAATAAACTATTTCATAAACTGACATGTTGACAGGTCGGTCAGTGACTAATAAATTAAAATATAATTATTAGCTGAAATCGCAAACAGACCACTTTATGCATACTAAGAGGGTTTTTCTTTTGTTAAATTTCTTTATAAGTATTTGGGGTGTTGGATTACGATGAGTTTCAAATCGTCCTTGTGTTTTCTTTCTATTGCCCATAAATGTAGATTATGTTGTATTTGCTAATCAAAACCTTCAAAATAAGATATAACTTAAAGACATTTACCGAAATAGTGACGTCTGAAAGACTCTTTCTAATGCATATGGCCGTTTGTAGACTTACCAAAACATGACAACTCATTGTCGAGAATAAAAACGCCCACAACATAATTCGGTAAATAAAATGAATATCAATTTAAAAAACTTAAAATGAGCTACTTCTTAAAAAACAATTTGATTAGATATTTCATTGTCGAATGTCTGCGTACTCAGCCGTGTTTCAAGATCAAGTCAGGGAAAAATGGCATGTTCGAGTGGGTTTTTTACTTCGCTAAAAATAAGGGATACAATTTTTGCTGAAAGCTCACCTGTTAATAAAACTTGATCGAATACTCATTAGACTACGCATTGTCATTAAGGTCCTCGAAGGCAAAGTTAATTGCAGACCAACATGCTCGCCTTAGACATTAAATTTGAGTAACAGGTCCTTCCTGCGAATAAAGGATCATATGAACACTTAAAGAAGTTAACTGCCTGACTTTTAACTTTACAACTATAAACGTTAAGGAAGCCCATTATGTGCAATTTGAATATAATTATGAAATCTACAAATGGACTTCAGGGCCTTTGGGGAAGGAGCTTACACTGATCGTTTACAGAACTTTCTCATGCCATTGCCTGCCAGCAGCCACTAAGCCGCTGCAGAACATTACAGACAGAGACAAGTGAGGCTGGAATGTCCATATCTGGCTTATTAGCCTTCATTAATTAGCCACATCCAACCCCAGGTGGTTGGCAGCCCGACGTTCGAACCCGCGACCTGTTTATTAGAAGTCCAACACTTTGAGCGATGAGATACAGGCCATTCAATTGATTACTGCAGTCTCAATTGTCTTTGTTGGTAATTTTCGTCTGCTTAAGAAACTTTTTTACTTCAAGTAAATGTTCTTAAAAAAAGGCATATTGTGGTTGAAAAATTGATATTACATTTTTGAGAAATACTATTTTTCTGGAAAAGCGGCAAATTCCGAAAAGTTTAAAAATTGAGTTTCGTAAAGAACCGTAAGTTTTAAGTGTCCATGTGAACAAACGAGGAAATAAAACACCACACGTATAATTACTTTTGAAAATTACCCTTCAGTGTATACTCCACGGCAGTTGTCGTCCAGATTAAGGGTCATAGAAAGTATGGCCGTTACCAAACAGCCTAAATTATGAGTTTATATTCCAACACGAAATCACCCCAAACTGCGTCCCTCAAAGTCTTACAGGTATAAATAAACGACTGTTCTTAAAAAGAAGGCATATTGTGGTTTAAAACGTAATATTACCTCGTCAAGAAATACTACTAGAAAATAGGAAAATTTCGAAAACGTGAAAAATGGTGTAAAGCTAATTAAACTGAAGTTTCAAAATGTACAGAATGCTGGTTCATGTAATCCGAATGAGTAAATAAAACACCACAAGTAACATTACTTTTGAAAATAGTCCTTGTATGTATATTATGCGGAAGTTGTCTTTCAGAGTGAGGGTGGTTGAAATTATGGCCGTTAGCAAACAGCCTAAATTTCGGTATATATTCCAGCACGGTTTCTTCTTATCTTTATACATAATTTAAAATGTGTGCGACTAAGACAAACACATTTTCGCTTGATTGCGCTGGCAGGCAGGAATAAACTATTTCATAAACTGACATGTTGACAGGTCGGTCAGTGACTAATAAATTAAAATATAATTATTAGCTGAAATCGCAAACAGACCACTTTATGCATACTAAGAGGGTTTTTTCTTTTTGTTAAATTTCTTTATAAGTATTTGGGGTGTTGGATTACGATGAGTTTCAAATCGTCCTTGTGTTTTCTTTCTATTGCCCATAAATGTAGATTATGTTGTATTTGCTAATCAAAACCTTCAAAATAAGATATAACTTAAAGACATTTACCGAAATAGTGACGTCTGAAAGACTCTTTCTAATGCATATGGCCGTTTGTAGACTTACCAAAACATGACAACTCATTGTCGAGAATAAAAACGCCCACAACATAATTCGGTAAATAAAATGAATATCAATTTAAAAAACTTAAAATGAGCTACTTCTTAAAAAACAATTTGATTAGATATTTCATTGTCGAATGTCTGCGTACTCAGCCGTGTTTCAAGATCAAGTCAGGGAAAAATGGCATGTTCGAGTGGGTTTTTTACTTCGCTAAAAAATAAGGGATACAATTTTTGCTGAAAGCTCACCTGTTAATAAAACTTGATCGAATACTCATTAGACTACGCATTGTCATTAAGGTCCTCGAAGGCAAAGTTAATTGCAGACCAACATGCTCGCCTTAGACATTAAATTTGAGTAACAGGTCCTTCCTGCGAATAAAGGATCATATGAACACTTAAAGAAGTTAACTGCCTGACTTTTAACTTTACAACTATAAACGTTAAGGAAGCCCATTATGTGCAATTTGAATATAATTATGAAATCTACAAATGGACTTCAGGGCCTTTGGGGAAGGAGCTTACACTAATCGTTTACAGAACTCCCTCATGCCATTGCCTGCCAGCAGCCACTAAGCCGCTGCAGAACATTGCAGACAGAGACAAGTGAGGCTGGAATGTCCATATCTGGCTTATTAGCCTTCATTAATTAGCCACATCCAACCCCAGGCGGTTGGCAGCCCGACGTTCGAACCCGCGGTCTGTTGATTAGAAGTCCAACACTTTGAGCGATGAGATACAGGCCATTCAATTGATTATTGCAGTCTCAATTGTCTTTGTTGGTAATTTTCGTCTGCTTAAGAAACTTTTTTACTTTAAGTATAATTTTGAAACCATGGCTTCGCAGCTTGTGAGTAAAGGCACCTGATCATGAAAGTTAAATCCAGTAGCTCATGACAAGTTCATGGTGGCAAACACTGATAGTGAGGAAAAGTGCAATTAGCTGTCGACCTCACTCTTCCCCACCCCCACAATCTGATTACCGTCCGAGCTGATCAGTTGTCTGATGCGGAAGTGAGCGCAGCTGTTGGTGACCTCGTCTACGTGTACTACGTACACGACCTGGCCCCCCAAACACAAACATCAGGATTTCCCACAACAGGGAGTTGAAAGGCTCACCTCTCACGTGTATGAGATAGCCAGAGTTCACGTTAAGAAGCAGCCATCGCAGCCTGACTCTCAGACCACCAGTCAGCCACTCCACAAAACACACATTGGACTGACTGCGAGGTCTTAATGTAATTGTCAGTGACATTCTCAAGCTTGGATCATACATGCAACGGATGAGCCATATGGCGAAGGAGCCGTGGATCATACTTGCCTCTCAATCAGCTATCCAGACTGAGAGCATGTATTTTTGGGGTGTTGCCTGTGATCATGTGAGGTGCTCAGGCTGATGAGGGGAGATGTAGTGTTGTGATATAGCCGATGGTGTTCTACCGCAGGTTCTCGGGGAGACGCATGTGACCTTATAGCATAAACAGTGCTATCCTTGCACATCTGGTTGATTCCGGGCACCATGTGGACCCTAACGAAGCTCCACTCCACTCAAACATTAAATCTAAGTAACAAGTCCTTCCTGCGAATCGAGGATCATACGAACACTTAAAGGAGCTAACTGTCTGAGGACTTTACTTTTGTTAAATTTAGGGTGTTGGATTCCGATGACTTTCAGATCATCCTTCAAATGGTGGTAAATACTTTAAGTTTTCCTGTGTTTTCAGTCTATTGCCCATAAGTGTAGATTGTGTTGTATGTGCTTATCAAAACCTTCAAATCAGATATTTCTTAAAGGCATTTACCGAAATAATGACGTCTGAAACAGTCTTTCTAATACAGATGGCCGGTTGGGTCATACTTATAGACTCACCCCGACATGAAAACTCGTTGCCGAGAAGAATAAACGCCCACAACATAATTCGGCAATTAATATTGACTTAAATTGATTAAAAAAAACTGTTATAATAAGTTAGCTCTTTAAAAACACTTTTATTAGATATTTTATTGTCGAATGTCTGCGTACTCAGCCGTTTTCTGACATCAAGTCAAGGA
Organism: Schistocephalus solidus; assembly: GCA_017591395.1. Taxonomy (NCBI): domain Eukaryota; kingdom Metazoa; phylum Platyhelminthes; class Cestoda; order Diphyllobothriidea; family Diphyllobothriidae; genus Schistocephalus; species Schistocephalus solidus. The sequence goes on along the minus strand of WEDG01002607.1, from coordinate 20,783 downwards.
AAAAATGGGGACGTTCGGCCAGTTTCTTTCTATTGGAGCGTTTTTCGCTATGCTTGCTTACTTTTCGACCCAGCTCTAAGATCTCGAATGCACAACCGGATGGCCGAATATATACTAAGAGTTTGGGACGAAATGTCAATCTTCGGCCCTTTCCGCTCCAATTTTCCGTATTCGTTAATAGACAACTGCAGATAGATATTGTCTGGGCATCTTTGGCATACGGCGTGACAGGGAAAAATGACGGCATTTTGTGGCTATTCGTATACATGCTTGTTTCCAGTCCTAATTATCGGTGTGGTAAACCAAAACACACGCACACAAGGTAATTACTGAGTTTTTTAGCATAAAAAGTCAAAAATTTGCGAAATTAAATTTCTAAAACTAAATCCATCCTTTTTTCCCAAAAACAATGCGATTTCTTATATCTCCATTTACCTGATTTTCGTGAACGCAAGGTCAAATTTTCCGTTCTCGAAAGGGATATAATTAAAACTTTTCTAGCTAATATTAATATTCCTTTATAGTACAAAGTACAAAGGTTTGTTCCAGAAGGTCAATAACGTAGGAAAAAACAGAGAAATACAGAATCACTATTTTGTGACACCGGGCACAGGAGGGTAAGGGAATAGAGAGTGCGTTAGATTCAATTCAAGCCTATTATCACTTAAAACTAATTTGAGCAAAATTCGCCCTCCCTACACAAATTATGTGTGGAGCATATAGTGGAAATCGCCGGAACACAACGGTCAAACTGGTCGGTCACCTGCGCATCCACTGCGGTGCAAACTCACCTATACACTACCTTCGTGGATCTAACGAATGCCTTTAACACGGTGAATCGCGACGGACTGTGGAAAGTCATGCAGAAATTCGGTTCCCGCACACGGTGCGTCAGCTTCATGAGGGGATGACGGCGCGTGGCACTGACAACGAGACGGTATCCGAAACATACGCAGTGACCAACGGAGTGAAGCTGGGCTGTGTATTGGCCCCCACCCTGTTCAGTCTCGTGTTCTTTGCTATGCTGATGGACGCCTAACGTGATGAGTAGCCAGGGATCCGCATCGCCTACAGAACTGATGGACACCTTCACAATAGTCGGCGTATGCAAGGCACAATGCGCATGTGTACGGTTACAGTTCATGACTTGCTCTTCGCGGATGACAGCGCCCTTATGAACGTGACGGAGGAGGACATGCAAAGGAGCATGGACCTCTTCGCCGCAAGCTACGCCAATTTTGGATTAACAATCAGTACAGCCAAAACGGTTGTCATGCACCAGCCGCCACCCAGCGCGGAATACAATGCTCCTCGAATCAATGTCATCGGTGCTCAACTCACAAACGTGGAAACCTTCGCTTATCTAGGAAGCACGATGTCGCGCAACACGAGAATCGATGACGAGGTTGCCCAACTGATCTCCAAAGCTAGTCAAGCCTTCGGCCGGCTGCAGGCCTCCGTGTGGAATCGCCACGGTATTCACCTGGACAACAATCTGAAGATGTACAAGGCCGTCGTCTTGACGACACTCCTTTATGGAGCGGAAACCTGGACCGTCTACTCGAACCAAGCCAAGACGCTGAATCACTTCCATCTCAGCTGCCTCAGCAGAATACTGAAGCTGAGATGGCAAGACAGGATCCCGGACACGGAAGTCCTGGAGCCGACCGGAATTCTCAGCAACCACGCCATGCTGAGGCAAGTGCAACTGCGATGGAGCGGCCAGTTGGTGAGAATGGATGACGAGCGACTACCCAAACGACATTTCTACGGAGATGTCGCTACGGGTGCTCGCCGACAGGAAGGTCAAACCGAAGATACAAGGACACTTTGAAGAAATATCTGAAGCAACTTCAAATCACCCGGCGACCTGGGAGAACCTCGCCCAGGATAGATCAGCATGGAGAAAATCCGTGAAGACTGGTGCAGCAATTTATGAGGTCAACCGGATGGCCGCTGATAAGGCCAAAAGTGCGGCTCGCAAGTCATAAGGGCCGCGGATCAACACCGCCAATGCCCAAGCCCTGCCAATGTGCCCACACTGTCAGCGCACATTCCGCGCCCGAATCGACCTGGTCGGACATCTTCGAACGCAATGCAACAACAATCCCACAACAGCAGCCTCTGCCACACTAGCCTCAGTCCCACGACGACGACCACCCCAACCACTGATAACAACTTCATCGATGCCCCGCCGCTTACAATCAACGACACCATCCTTTTTCATCCATCGCCTGCGGCGATCACGGCGACGAACACCACTTGCCCCACTCCCACCACCTCAGTATCCACCTCCATCTGCCTGCCACTTGATTCCTCCACCAACACCACCACCACCACCCCCAATATCAGCGCTGGGGATTCGGTACTAACCTGTTGCCATTGCGATCGCACATTCACCTCACACATCGTTCTGACCGGTCACTCGCGAATCCATCGCACAGAGACTGGCGAACTAGTGCCTGGAGCACCAACACACAGCAGAGACCGCCGCATTTAATTCCCTCACTGCCCCGCACATTCACCTACCACATGGACATGCTCGGTCAAATGCGTATCCACGAAAGCGGAATCCACCACGATGCCACCACATCTAACACACCCATCAATACATCCCATAATCTTCCCAGGAGTGCGACTGTCAGTACCAGCAGCAGAGCCCGCGAAAACTCAGCACCTCCCAACCGGCCTTGTCCTCATTTTCACTGCACATACACATTACCCATCGGCATGATCGGCCACTTGCAAATCAATTGCCCATAGACCGGCGAACCAGTGCCAGGAGCACGAACATACACCCGCCGCACCCGACTCAACTGTCCGCACTGCCCACGCACCGCATGGGCCTATTAGGTCACGTGCGTCTTCATGAAAACCTGTGGTAGAACACGGCCGGCTATACAACAATACTACATCTCTCCCCATCAGCATCTGCGTCTCACGTGATCACAAGCAACACCGCAAAAAACATTCTCCTAGTCTACAAAGCTGATTAAGAGGCAAGTAGGATCCTCGGCTCTTTCTCCATGTGGATCCTCTGTTGTATATGTGGTCGGGGTGTAGGGGTACTAGTTAGGGGTCGCTCCATTTGTCGCGTACAGGTTGGGAATGCTCCTGTGACCGCCTCTAACTGGTACCCAACTCTCACCTGTGGCTCCTCGAAGTTGAATTTTTCCCAGCGGCCACACCCCGGGCAACCGCCACGACCGGTGGGCTAAACCAGGTGAGTGTCTCCGGTGTTGTGTGTGCCTCCACACCCGGTATGTCTGACTCCCGAACTTCCCACCTCCCCCTCTCAAAAAGTCCTGCGGTGGGGGCGACAGCAACCCCGTAGGCGGCCCAGGCTAACTCGAGTTGTTCTCCCACTAAAACAAAACCGTAACCCATAGTGGAGTTCGGCAGCCGTCTGGGATGTCCGAGCAGCCCTATTTAGGGACAGCACTGCTTGCCTCCTCGCGGAGGAAGGGGCTAGAAAACGTGCCCTAAACAAATGCTGGCTATCACGTCTTCTGCAGCCGGCCGCGGCTCGCAGATCGCAAAATACGCAGTCGTAAAACTCAAACAAACAACAATACCCCCGTCCCCACCCCCCTCGCTATACCCTCCAGACTGCTCGGGTGAGTCCACTCACACTAGCAGCCTGGAATGTTCGTTCCCTTTTAGACAATCCTAGGAGCAACCGGCCGGAACGAAGGGTGGCGCTAGTCGCTGGGGAACTGGCACGCTACAAGGTGGACATTGCTGCTCTCAGCGAGACCCGATTTTCTGAACAGGGTCCGCTGGAGGAGGTGGGTGCCGGCTACACCTTCTTCTGGAGCGGCCGGCCAAAGGCAGAGTGATGTGACGCTGGTGTTGCCTTTGCCATCCGTAACGACATCGTGGGACGTCTGCCCTATCTGCCGCAAGGTATCAATGATCGCCTGATGAGCCTCCGCCTGCCTCTTCGAGGAGACCAGTTTGCCACCATCATCAGCGCCTACGCTCCCCCAATGACGAGCTCTGATGTGGCGAAGGACAAATTCTACGAGGACCAGCACGCCTTGCTGGCGACTGTGCCGAAAGAGGACAAGTAAATTGTCCTTGGTGACTTCAATGCCCGCGTCGGGACGGACCACGCTGCCTGGCAGGGAGTGCTGGGTCCCCACGGTCTCGGTAGCTGTAACGATAACGGCCTCCTTCTTCTGCGCACGTGTGCGGAACACCGTCTCCTGCTGACCAACACCTTCTTCCGCCTTCCGACGCGGGAGAAGGCCAAGCGGATGCACTCTCGGTCGCGGCGCTGGCATATGCTGGACTATGTTCTCGTCCGGAGGCGAGATCGACAGGACGTGCTGGTAACCAAGGCGATCCGCGATGCCGATGGTTGGACAGATCACCGCCTCGTCATCTCCCAGATGAGGCTCCGACCACAGCCCCGACGAAGGCCCCAAGGTAAGAGGCCGCCATGTAAGTTAAATACTCTTTTATTAAATTTGCCTGCTCACTGTTTTGATTTCAGCAACCAAATAACCGAGAAACTGGAGGACCTGCGTGCTCCAGATGATAGCGCTAACGTGGAAAAACGATGGTGTCAACTGCGAAATGTCATCCAGTCCACCGCCCTCGATGTACTCGGACGCGCACACCGTTGACACCAGGACTGGTTTGACGACAATGACGCCGACATCAGCAACTTACTCGCGGAGAAGAATAGACTACACAAATCCTACATGGACCTTCGGACTGACGCCACCAAAGCAGCCTTTTTCAGATGCTGGCGCCTTGTACAACAACGGCTGCGGGAGATGCAGGATGCCTACATGATCCGAAAGGCTGAGGAAATCCAGGGGTAGGCGGACCGTAAAGAAATGAAAAACTTTTTCAAAGCCATCAAGGCCATCTACGGCCCGTGTATCAAGGGGTCCGCAACGCTGCTCAGCTCTGATGGCACAACACTGCTGACAGAGAAATCGCAAATTCTGAAGTGCTGGGCCGAGCACTTCATAAATGTCCTTAATTGCTCATCAGCCATCTCCGTTGCTGCCATTGACCGGCTCCCTCAAGTGGACACGAACAATGACCTGGATCTGCCGCCTTCCCTATCAGAAACCATCCGGGCCGTAGGGCAGATTTCCTGTGGTAAAGCACCGGGATCCAACGCAATCCCACCAGAAGTCTACAAACACGGTGGGCCCCGGCTGATGGCCGAACTCACAACACTATTCCAGGAGATGTGGCGCCAGGGACAAGTTCCTCAGGATTTCAAAGACGCAATCATCGTCCATCTCTACAAACGGAAGGGGAACCGGCAACTCTGTGAGGCAGCTGGAGGCATCTCGTTGCTCAACATCGCCGGGAAGATCTTCGCCCGTATCCTTCTCACTTGTCTGAACGGTCACCTAAAGCAGGGCCTGCTTCCGGAAAGCCAATGTGGCTTCCGCCGACACTGCAAAATAACCGATATGCACTGTGCCACCCGCTAGCTACAAGAGATGTGCCAGGAGAAGTGAACTCACCTATACACTACCTTCGTAGATCTAATGAAAGCCTTTGACACGGTGAATCGCGACGGACTGTGGAAATTCATGCAAAAATTCGGCTGTCCTGAGCTGTTAACGTAAATGGTGCGTCAGGTTCATGACGGGATGACGGCGCGAGTCACTGACAACGGGACGGTATCCGAAGCATTCTCAGTGACCAACGGAGTGAAGCAGGGCTGCGTATTGTCTCCCACCCTGTTCATTCTCATGTTCTCGGCTATGCTGATGGACGCCTACCGTGATGAGCAGCCTGGGATCCGCAACGCCTACCGAACTGACCTTTTCGCCGCAGGCTGCCCCAATTTTGGATTAACAATCACTACAGACAAAACGGTTGTCATGCACCAGCCGCCACCCAGCGCTGGATACAATGCTCCCTGAATCAATGTCAACGGTGCTCAACTCAAAAACGTGGAAACCTTCGCTTATCTAGGAAGCACGATGTCGCGCAACACGAGAATCGATGACGAGGTTGCCCAACAGATCTCCAAAGCTAGTCAGGCTTTCGGCCGGCTGCAGGCCTCCGTGTGGAATCGCCACGGTATTCACCTGAACACCAAACTGAAGATGTACAAGGCCGTCGTCCTGAAGACACTCCTTTACTGAGCGGAGACCTGGACCGTCTACTCGAACCAAGCCAGGAAGCTGAATCACTTTCATCTCAGCTGCCTCCGCAGAATACTGAAGCTGAGATGGCAAGACAGGATCCCGGACACGGAAGTCCTGGAGCGGATCGGAAAGCATCCATGCCATGCTGAGGCAAGTGCAACTGCGATGGAGCGGACACCTGGTAAGAATGGACGACGAGCGAACCCAAACGACTTTTCTACGGAGATGTAGCTACGGGTGCTCGCCGACAGGGAGGTCAAAAAAAACGCTACAAGGGCACTTTGAAAAAATCGCTGAAGCAACTGCAAATCAACCCGGTGACCTGGGAGGACCTCGCCCAGGATAGACCGGCATGGAGAAGATCCGTGAAGACTGGTTCAGCAATCTATGAGGCCAACTGGATCGCCGCCACCATGGCCAAAAGAGTGGCACGAAAGTCGCCAGCGCCCCGGACCAACATCGTTGATGCCCAGGCCCTGCCAACATGCCCGCGCTGTCAACGCATCTTGCGCGTGTGAATCGGCCTGGTTGGACATCTTCGGACGCAATGCACCAACAATCCGACCATTCCAATTTCTACGTCAAATTCTGCCAACCCTCCTTCAGACTGCTCAGCCCTCATTCCTGGCATCGATTCCATTACTCCCACCATCATAGAGACCACATCCCAATACTCATTGCCTGGTACCCCCACCACCGCAACCACCACCGCCTTCGCCTTCACTACCACCACCAACACCAGCGATGGGGACTCTCTACTAAACTGTCCTCAACGCGACTGCACATTCACCTCACGCATTGGCCTGGTCGGTCACTTTCGAATCCATCGTACAGAGACCGGTGAGCCAGTGCCTGGAGCACCATCACACAGCAGAGATCTTTGCCTCCACTGTCCCCACTGTCCTCGCGCATTCACTCATCGCATGGGCCTATTCGGTCCCATGTGCATCCATGACAGCGGAATACACCACAATGCCGACAACACCGATAAACCATGCACACCCATCCGCTCCTGCCATTCTTAGCACCCCTGCCACCCCCACTACCATGTATGACATCCCCCAGCCTCTACCGATTTCTCCTGCCCACACTGCGCCCGCACCTTCAACTCACGCATCGGCCTGGTCGGTCACCTGCGAATCCATCGCACGGAGGCTGGTGAACCAGTGCCTGGGGCTCCGACATACAGTCGACGCGCCCGCCTTCACTGCCCTCACTGCTCCCGCACATTTGCACACCGCATGGGCCTATTAGGACACATGCGCCTCCACGACAACCTCCAATAAACCACCGGAGGCTAAGCTACATCTGAACACAATATCTTCACCAATACATCGACCACACCCTCACAATCACCATTTACCAGAGTACATCACGGTTTCCTAGAAACCGTGGCTGGGAAGTCTGCCAATCTGACGCTTCCACCAGACCACGCCTTTGGCTCAGTGTATGTGCTGTGTGTGTCGAGTGGCTGACCAGTGGACTGGGAGTCAGACGGCGATGGCTGCTCCATATCCCCTGAGTTTGTGAATCCTGGTGTGTGCGTTATGGGGGCCAGGTCGTGCTGTGGCGCGCGAAGACGGGTACGCCGATCCGTCAGCCAATGTGCCCACTCCCACATCAGGCAACTGACCGGCTCGGACAGTGTCTGATGGTGGGGGTTGGGGAGAGAGTGAGGTCGAGAGCTCAGCGTATTTTCCTCACTATAAACAATCTGATGCGCTTGAACCTATCACGGTGCGCTAAAAGCCGTGGCTTGGAAGGTTGCCAACTGACGGTATAACTCGGACCGCGTGGTCAGCCCAATGTGTGTTTTGTGTGGAGTGGCTGACTGGCGGACTGAGAGTCAGGCTGCAATGGCTCCTTCTTAATGTGGTCTTTATGGCACTCCCACTCTGAGCCAGGTGTGGTGGTACGCCCAGGGGCGGCTCCGGCCACGCCAGACACCTGCGACCTCTCTCATCTCCGGTCTTCTTGCCTGTGTCGTGAGACCGGGCTCAGGGGGGGGGAGGAGAAGAGAGTGCGGTAACGTTAAACGCTCCGGTTGGAAGGTTGCCAACTGACAATTACACTCAGACCTCGCAGTTAGTCCAATGTGTGTTGTGTGGAGTGGCTGACTGGTGGTCTGAGAGTCAGGCTGCGATGGCTCATTCTTAACGTGACCTCTGGCTATCTCACACATGTAAGCCGTTCAACCCCCTGTTGTGTGAAATCCTGGTGCTTGTGTTTGGGGGGGGGGCAGGTCGTGTACTTAGTACACGTAGACGAGGTCACCAGCAAGCTGCGCCTGCTTTCTGCATCAGACAACTGACCGGCTCGGACAGTGGTCTGATTGTGGGGTGGGGAGAGAGTGAGGTCGAGAGCTCAGCGTATTTTCCTCACTATAAACAATCTGATGCGCTTGAACCTATCACGGTGCGCTAAAAGCCGTGGCTTGGAAGGTTGCCAACTGACGTGATAACTCGGACTGCGTGGTCAGCCCAATGTGTGTTTTGTGTGGAGTGGCTGACTGGCGGACTGAGAGTCAGGTTGCAATGGCTCCTTCTTAATGTGGCCTTTATGGAACTCCCACTCCGTGTGATCCGAGCCAGGTGTGGTGGCACGCCCAGGGGCGGCTCCGTCAGCGCCAGCCACCTGCGCCCTCTCCCATCTCCGGTCTTCTTGACTCTGTCTTGACACGGGGCTCAGGTGGGGGAGGAGGAGAGAGTGCGGTAGCTGCAGCGCAAGGCTACTATCACTAAAACTAATTCACGCGCAAGTCACCGTCCCGCACCACCTTGTGTGGAGCATACGGGGGACCTCGTCGAAATCGACGGTCGAACTGCCATGTGGTCTGAGCTTGAGAATATCACGGGGCGATATGCGCCACGGTTTGGAAGGTTGCCAACTGACAATTGCACTCAGACTTCGCAGTTAGTCCAAGTTGTTTTGTGTGGAGGGGCTGACTGGTGGTCTGAACGTTAGGCTGCGATGGTTCCTTCTTAAAGTGACCTCTGGCTATCTCACACATTTGAGATGTGATCCGTCAAACCCCCTGTTGTGTGAAATCCTGCTGCTTGTGTTTGGGGGGTCAGATTGTGTACGCAGTACACGCAGATGAGGTCACCAGCATCTGCGCCCACTTTCGCATCAGACGACTGACCGGCTCGGACGGGGGTCTGATTGTGGGGTGGGGAGAGAGTAAGGTCGATGGCTCAGCGCATTTTCCTCACTATAAACACTCTGAAGCACTCGAAACCATCATGGTGCGCTAAAAGCCGTGGCTTGGAAGGTTGTTAACTGACGGGATAATTCGAACCACGTGGTCAGCCCAGTGTGTGTTTTGTGTAGAGTGGCTGACTGGCGGACTGAGAGACAGGCTGCAATGGCTCCTTCTTAATGTGGCCTTTATGGCACTACCACACCGTGGATCCTAGCCAGTTGCGTGGCCCGCACTGGGGCCGTTCTGGTCGAGCCAGCCTCTTCTATGTGGCATCGTCCGAGCCCTCCTTTCTGTGAAAACCGCAGCACCTTTTGTTAAGGTCGGGTCGTTTTGCAAGCGTAGGTGTGTTGTATAATGCTGTCAACCTCCGGTCACCTTTTAATTACTAAAATGAGGTCAATTGCAAATGACGCCAGCATCATTTTGAAGGAAGACAACCTGGAGCAAATTTTGCAAGTCGTTCACAGACGACCGTTCATGATGTGGAGCGTTGCAGCTTTCAGTCACCTCTTGCGGTGGTACCATTTTTACGTCCTTATTTTTATCTGAGGTGAGTGGAAGTCTTTTTGCTGAAAATTTTGAAATAATGCCTTCAAAATAAAGCGTCTCTCGCTCTTTCATTGTCTTGTCATCGGCGGGATAAGGAGAATGAGGAGGGGGGAGGAGGAAGATGAGGAGGAGTGGAGGAGGAAGAGGAGGAGGAGGAGGAGGAGGAGGAGGAGGATGAAGAGGAGGATGAGGAGGATGAAGAGGAGGAGGAGGAGGGGGAGGAGAAGGGGAGGAGGAGGAGTATGAAGAGGAGGAAGAGAGGGGAGGGGAGGAGGAGGAGGAGGAGGAGGAGGGGAGGGGGAGGAGGAGGTGAGGAGGAGGGATGAAGAGGAGGAGGAGGAGAGGGAAAAGGGGGACGAAGAAGAGGAGGAGGAAGAGGAGGGGAGGAGGAAGAGGAGGAGGAGGAGGTGGTGGAGGAGGTGGAGTAGGTGGAGGAAAAGGTGGGGGAGGAGGTAGAGGAGGAGGTAGAGGAGGAGGTGGAGGAGGAGGAGGAGGAGGAGGGGGAGGGGAGGAGGAGGAGGAAGAGGAGGGGAGGAGGAGGGGGGGCGGAGGAGGAGGAGGATGAAGAGGAGGAGGAGAGGGAAGAGGGGGACGAAGAAGAGGAGGAGGAGGAGGAGGAGGAGGAGGAGGAGGAGGAGGAGGAAGAGGAGGAGGAGGAGGAGGAGAGGGCGGAGGAGGAGGGATGAAGAGGAGGGAGGAGGAGGAGGAGGAGGAAGAGGAGCGAGGAGGAGGAGGAGGAGGAGGAGGAGGAGGAGGAGGAGGAGGAGGAGGAGGAGGAGGAGAGTGCCGTACGTACGATAAACTAATTCAGGCGCAAATCGCCGATGCTACTCGCACTCGCTGACGTTGTCGAGCGCGATGGTTGAACTCTAGCACGCAACGCTCCTTTCTCGCGACCGTCCCCGCCGCAGTCGCCTTCCTCCCTTGTAGTGCTGGCCCAGTCCGCGTTTATGGTAGCATGCACCGGGTGCTTTTTTAATTGTGATGACCTTGAGCTTGAGTGAAAGCTACATTCAAACTTTAAACAATCAAGAAGTTAAATGACTAACCGCCTGCAAGCCGCAGATTTGCAGTTTTCAGAGTTATTTGTGCGGACCTAGTGCAAAGCTAAGACAAAATCGGTTCTGGGGACACAGGAGAAAGCAACAACTCGTCAGTAAGTTTTTACCGCTACCCAGTTGAGCCTAGGCAAAAAATTGTCTATAATCTCCAGCCATAATGGCGACTGAGGCTAAAAACAGCAGGCACTGAATGCCAAGTCTCACCTTGACACAGCGTACCGCAACTGGATCAGTTTATTCGATAGGGTGAGAGGAGCACAGTGCGCGGCTTTACTAGTGCGTGAAGAACTCTGCAAGTTTGGGATTTCTGAAGGCCGTGAAACACTTATTTAAAAACATTGTATTTCTACACTTATTATTGCCTCATTTGAAATGTAAAATTTAGTATATATATATATATACATTGCAACATTTTTCGAGCACTAGACGGTATCCCCTTAATAATATTGAGACCTCTTAGCTCAGTTGGCTAGAGCGTTGGCTGTACTAAAGCTTTCCCCTTGCTGGCGTGGATTCGAATCCCACCGATGCCAACGGGTTTTTCACAAGTGGGTCAAAGGAATTATTCAATCTGCCAAAATCCTCTACTAAGCAGTTATATTTGTTAAGGAAAATTATGGGCAACACTTGCTTCGAAACAGTGGAAACGTTCTGCCAGAAAAGCAAATTAAAGCCCAGCTGTGTTGGCTCGGGATCCAGTTGGTCCTTGGCTCCTATTTCACCAGCAACAACTTGTTATGGCTTTTCAGGCTTTATATTCATTGTGGGAGTCCTTACTGAGTAAGGTTGACGAGCGGTTATAGATTAGCCAGAAATTGTTATTCATTCCTCGCGATCTTCATCGATAATATTTATAACATTTATAAATCGGTAACATTATGACGTCCACAACCTCATTTTATCACCTGTCCTCTCACCCGACCCGACAGTTCGACCAGTTCACTGTATTATCCACAGCATGATGGTGCAGGGACGGTGACTTGCGCGTGGATTAGTTTTAAGTGATAACAGACTTATGCTGCGGTTACCGCACGCTCTCTTCCCTCACCCGTCTCTACCGGTGTCAAGAGAGGGTCAAAGCGATCGAGCAGGTAAGACGATTTCTGTGGCTGAGGGTTTAAGCACCTAATGTTCCACGATCTTCTCAAACACATCATCAGAGATAGACAGAAATCGGAAATACATGCTCCAAATAAGTACCTCTTACTAAATTTTCCCACCTCTCTCTCACTCTTCTCGTAGGTCTTCCTTTAGTGCGCATGTGGCGACTGACGGCCTCGTATGGCGCCTGTAGGTTGATGCTGGATTGGCAGCAGATTTCCAGGCTTCGACTATTTCTCTCGCAAGCTTGGTTTTGGCTCAGCCTAGTACTTTCACACTGTCAAAGTCGATACGGCAGATTACCTTGCCACTGTCAAACCGATGAGTATTTTCGAGACTGCGCATGGTACCCTTCGTCTCTCCATTTTACGGTAAAATACGTTTGTGCACGTACGTACATAGTCCTTTCTCGGTCATGCATAGTAGCTGGTTAGACATGCTAGGTAATTACCGTGGCAAATAACAACTGAAGTGGCCTCAGTTGGTAGCCGACTCTCGGCTGCATGAGTAAGCAGCAGATATTCGCCACCGGCCGGTGTCCAGGGTCCACATTGAGTGGTTCCAGCAGGCACTCAGTGGCTTCTGAGAAGTCACTCACGTTCTGGCAAGACGCGGAAGATTTCAGGCCTTTGTGTTTGCACACTGTGTTTGCTCACGTGTTTCCCGCAGCTTCTGGGTCAGTGTTTGTGTTGATGTGGCGAAAAACCCAATCAACTATAGGAGCGATCTACCAGCAGCATAAAAGACTGTCAGACACCACCTGCGCATGAGAGGAAAACAAAAAGAAGCGAGACAGAGAAAAAAGAGAGTGGTAAACAAATCAGGAGTGATTAAGAAAGACTTATCTCAACCCTATCTTTCCATTGCTTTCTGTCAAAGATTATGCGCCCGCGTAGAGTGTGAAACGTCCGATACTTAAACTGAAGCATTTTATCCCGGGTATGAATTTAAAACAGGCGTATACAGCAGGATTTATTGGTACCAGCAAATTTCATGACGGCTTATCAACAGCAACCCGTCTTTGCATAACTCAGATTACGAATGAAAGTGGACAGCAGTTTGAATTTACAGAAAATCAAATACATAACAGCAAGGGTCAGAGGACAACGTAACGAATAATCAGGTCAACGCATCAGATAAAAACTTCAGAGGAAAGAAAATGTGGGGGAGCAACTAAGACAAGTACAGCCCTGAAACATCACCAGGGCAATTGTAAATTGACCGCGTGGTCTAGTCGCTTGCAAAGGTTGGGTTTCTCCCTACGTATATACGCCGCTTCTAAGTAGCGCAAAGTCCGAGTTGTTCGTGCCGAGCAAGTACTTGGAAAGCTGTTTTGTGGTCTACATAGTGAACACTGTCTAATAGACGTTTAGTAATCGAAGAACGTGGTACTTTATTTTATTTTTTTTAATAACCAATTAGGCAAATGTTCAGTGGCCCTGGTTGCCAATTGCCTTTGTGTTCGCTCAATTTACTTGCATCCACAAGTGCACGTGAATTCATATACACAATTTGGGGTGGTGTGCAATAGCAAGGCATCATTTGGATGGCAGGCTTCTAGTAGGATTGAGAAAGATGAGCTCAGCTGCATTGTATGTTCTTCCTACGGTGCAACGTGACCGTCGCTTGATTGCATTAGAAATAGTCACCCTTAAGGGGTAAATATATGATAACGGGCTTTTTCGGAACTGAATGTTCCGTCACTTTTAGCCGTAAGGGGTTACTGTATTTTTGAATGAAGCGTGCAGATAATCCACAGTTAAGTAAGGCTGATTTACTGCAGGCAATTTCTTTATCTAGAGTTTCACTAGAGCAAATATTTCTCGCCCTTTGAAAAAGATTATTTACCAGAATTCGTTTCCAGTGTAGTGGTACAAAGCTTTTAAAGTGCGAGTATTGCCCTTTCCAAGTATTTTTGTAGAAGACAGAGCACCGTATGGAGCCATCATCATCTCTGAACACGAGTACGTCTAAGAAAGGAAGCGTGTTACTCTGTTCCATTTCCATTGTGAATTTTATCTTAGGATGCGATTTATTCATGGTAGAAAGAAGGTCTTCGGCGTCATTCTTGTTATCAACAATCCTGAATATAGCATCCACGTATCTTCGGTATAATGTTGTCCTCTTTAATTTGGAAGACACCTTTTCTTCTAGGTGACCCACAAAAACATCGGCGAAGGTTGGACGAGTGGACTTCCCATTGCGACTCCATCAATTTGTCCATAGATTTGCCCATTAAACAGCAGTTGACAGGTGACAGACGGGTTTTAGCTGCATGGTCGCATATAACATCTATTGTTTCATCTTATGGTACATTTTTAAATAACGATTCCACGGACAAGGATATCATACACTTGCCGGCGATATTTAAGCACTTAATTTCTTCAATAGAATGAAAACTGTCTTTTGTGGTGTAAGTGGAAAACAGTTGTCGAATTTATTGTAGCTCCCTAACAAGCCATTTAGCTAGTCTATGTGGAGGTGCATTAGACATCGAGAGAATTTGCCGTAGAGGTATATCCTTCTTATGCGTTTTGGGTAGTCCATATAATCTGGGGATATGTGTACCTCTTGGTTTTAGAGATAGCGTGTTATAAGTATCAATCAGGTTTTTGTCCAATTGGACAGTTGTTAACAACTGTTTAACTATTTTCAAGACTGATTTCTCCATTGCTTTAGTTTAATCTTTCCCTGAGGGTTCTAGGCGGCCAAAAGTAACGGAACATTCAGTTCCGAAAAAGCCCGTTATCATATATTTACCCCTTAAGGGTGTCAATATTTCTAATGCAATCAAGCGACGGCCACGCTGCACCATAAAAAGAATATATATGTTCTTTTATGGTGCGAGAAAGATGAGCCCAGTTGCATTGTATACAATGCAACTGGGCTCATCTTTCTCAATCCTACTAGAAGCCTGCCAATCAACCAGCCAAAGGATGCCTTGCTATTGCACGCCACCCCAAATTGTGTTTATGAATTCGCGTGCACTTGCGGATGCAAGTATATTGGGCGAACGCAAAGGCAATTGGCAACTAGGGCCGCTGAGAATTTTCCTAATTGGCTATTTGAACAAGAAAATAAAGTACAACGGTCTTCAATTACTAAACATCTATAAGCCAGTGGTCACTCCGTAAACCTCAAAACATCTTTCCAAGTACTTGTTCGGGCACGAAAAACTCGAACTTTGCGCTACTTGGAAGCGGTGTATATATGTAGGGAGAAGTCCGACCTTTGCAAGCAACTAGACCTCGTGATCAATCTAAAATTGCCCTGGTAATTTTCACCCCTAAATATCTCATGGCTATGAGTTGTCTCAACTCATCCTCCACCCTTTCTTTACTCTCTGAAGTTTTGAGCTAACGCATTAACATGATTATTCTTTTCGTTGTCCTCTGACTATTGCTTGTATGCATTGATTTTCTGTAAATTCTAACTGCTGTCCACTTCCATTCATTATCTGTGTTATGTAAATATGGGTTGCAGTTGCTAAGACGTCACGAAATTTGTTAGTACTAATAAATCCTGCTGAATACACCTGTTTTAAATTTATATTAATCAAACGCTACGTTTACATATTCAATCACCCGACTTTGATTGACTGCAGTACACAAATAAGCGTTGGATCAGAATAAGATATACTTTGCACGCCATCTCCTCAACAATAAACTTGCGGCTTGTCAACGCGAACGTGTTGGGAATTTGAATGGACGCGTTGATTGCCAAACCGTGTCACTCACTGCCTCAAAACTTCCAAAAGTTATTCAACCACATTTGGCCGCCTGTAAACGTAGTCCTTGCAGTCTGCTCCCCACTTCGAATGTGGTGAAGGCAAAGGCGGTGGTGGTTGTTGTGGTGGGGGAAACAGTTGATGAGTATTGGGATGTGGTCTCTATGTTTGCAGAAGTAATGGAATTGATGCCAGGAGTGAGAGTGGGGAGTCTGAAGGAGGGTTGGCATAATTTGACGTAGTAGTTGGAATTGTCGGATTGTTGGTGCATTGGGTCCGAAAATGTCCAACCAGGCCGATTCGCGAGTGGAAGATGCGTTGACAGCGCGGGCATGTTGGCAGGGCCTGGGCATCGACGATGTTGGTCCGGAGCGATGGTGACTTTCGTGCCGCTCTTTTGGCCTTGGCGGCGGTGATCCAGTTGGCCTTATAGATGGCTGAACCAGTCTTCACGGATCTTCTCCATGCCGGTGATTCAGCTTCCTGGCTTGGTTCGAGTAGACGGTCCAGGTCTCCACTCCGTAAAGGAGAGTCGTCAAGACGATGGCCTTGTACATCTTCAGTTTGATGTTCAGGGGAATACTGTGGTGATTCCACACAGAGGCCAGCAGCCGGCCGAAGGCCTGACTAGCTTTGGAGATCCGTTGGGCAACCTCGTCATCGATTCTCGTGTTGCGCGACAGCGTGCTTCCTAGATAAGCGAAGGCTTCCACGTTTTTGAGTTGAGCACCGTTGACATTGATTCGGGGAGCATTGTATTCCGTGCTGGGTGGCGGCTGGTAGTAGAATAGGCAGATTACTATTGCCGACAAAGACAAGAGGGACTGGAATGGCCATTTCTGGCTTATTGGCCGTCGTCAGTTAGTCATACCCAATCCCAGGTATTGCACCACCTGAGGCTCGAAACCGTGACCTGTTGATCAGAAGTCCAACGCTCTAACCATTGAGCCACGAGCTCGTTGTCTTATCGGTTTAGGTCGTTCATCATCGAATGCAAGGGGTGAAAAGTAAGCTAAAGTTAAGATAGTCGGGCTCCTCGGCACAGGTGTTCAAGTATCCTAGTAATACTTTCCTGAACTGCCGACCGTTAGTGTCAGCAGTCACTTCCCCGCGGTTTACGAAAATTCACTCAATCTAACGAGACATCTCAATCTAGAAGAAGATTCAGACTCGCAGTCTAAGGGATTTATGGACATAATTCAATTTGTTGTATCTGTTTGACAACCGCCACGATATTCAAGAGTCCCTGGCTGATCACGCAGGTGGTTGACGGTGAGCCTCGAATCAGACACGAGAGCCAGAAAAAAACGCACCACTTCGACGTGAAAGAACTTCTGAAGATATGGAAGGGGTGCGTAAAAAATCCTGAGGGTAACCAAAACGGATCCCAGAAGCAAAGATCACGAGTCCTCAGACGAAGTGAGGACTAAAAGACTAGCCTTCAGTGCGATGGGAAGAACGTTAAAATGGTGGACAGGGTTCTTTTGCAAAACGATTACTTCACTCCGACCTATCGAGCCAGCACGATGACACTGAGAATAATTGACGATGGGCTTTACTCAAATGTCACATTAGCTAGTAGCATCTAAAAATCGATGTATTTTTAGGGCATACCGAGGTAGCGACGTTCAAAACCTAAGCCATAGAAGATCGAAATAAGAACGAATTTCTGATAGAGACGAACAGACGAGTTTCGGGAATCACTTTGGGAGGAGAATATGCGATCGCTGGAACAAGAAGTTTCTTCACCCGACTTTTCCGATTTTCTCTCCAATCAGAGGCAGTCCCAAATAAGGGTACTAGATGCAAAATCTGCGTAGTAAGTAGTGGTCACGCGATCACCTGCCTACGACAATTAGCAGCTCCATGGAGCGCTGCTGGGCGGTCATGATTGATAGGATGATGACTTGGCCGTCTGTGTTCGAGTCGTTAATGGTCGGGATTTCATCATCCCTGTTGGATGTTGGCGTGATAAGGACTCGAACATTTGGCTCACTTTCATTGTAGGTGTTGGACACGCGCGCTCTCCCCACATGACTGATTCCACTTCTCAGACAGAGCCTCAGCACAGAATACGGTTACGGGAGGTCCCTGCGCTTGTTGATAGACTGCGGACCTGAGAACCATGACTCAATCAGTTCGCGGCTCCCACGATTGCCACCTTTTGCGAGGATTTTGGCCTGGTAAAACTTTACTGCATGGCCGGGTCCCATCGAGTGAGTTCATAACTACGAGCTGGCCTCTTCCCTCCTCCTCACCGCTACTGCGTGCTCGTCCGTTCGCATCTGGAGTAATTTTGCCATTTAACTGACGTGTTTGCTTTGTATACAACTGCACCAGATCCTTAAACGGCTCGAAATGTTTTCTGCTATGGCGGTGGATCTTTGCGCCGCATGACCCGGCGCTCGATGGTTTCTTCTGGCCTGTGTGCAACCTCAACTCTAAGTGGAGTGAAACGGCGGCTGACAGCTTACGAGACGCTCTTTCCGTACGGAAGAGCCCGCCAAAATTTTGGGCCGGTTGCATTTGGTCCCACGTGTCGTCTAAATATGCAGTGGTTAACAAAATCGGGCGAGTAGCCATTCGCTGCCAGTACCCGTCGAAGATATCGCGATTACACCGCCTTGTTTTTTGGTTCACTGCAATGCGTCTCAACGCTCCGGCATAGCGCTCTTACGCAACTGTGTTTGTGAAGTTCAGTATTTGCGTCGTATTTTTCGATTGCTTGAATACTTTGGTTTTTAGGCCACCTACGTACTGCACAACTAGTGCCTCTATTACCCTTATCTGCGACAGTCTCTGATCATGGATTAGAATGAGAACCCGAAACGCCAGGTTAATAAACTTCTTATTCCAGCGATCGCATTTTCTCCTCCTCCTCCTCCTCCTCCTCCTCCTCCTCCTCCTCCTCCTCCTCCTCCTCCTCCTCCTCCTCCTCCCTCCTCCCTCCCTCCTCCTCCTCCCTCCTCCTCCTCCTCCTCCTCCTCATAAGAGTGAATATCTGACTAACTCCCCCCATAGCCAAACTGCTAAAACACTTGCAGAAACTCCGGATTGGACTTACTTCGCATCCCCGATCTTACAGCAACAATGAGACGCGAATATAAATTGCTAGGAATTGTGTGCTCCTCGTTCAACGCAGATTCAGGGATGAATTAAATCCAATCGGGTATATTCCAACGGAAAAATCCTAAGCATGAACAACCACAATCAACTCGCATTTTCAATACTACGAAGCAAGCGAGACCAATGAGGAAGAAACTTTTAAGTGCTCCCCAAAACGCTACTGCAACTGGTTCCATAATCGCCGGCCCCGTCATTGAATAGTGAGCCAACAGACAGTCAAGCTCCTCTCGAGTGCTTGCAAATGTGTAACTCATAATTGGTTCCAATCACATTTACTCCCTATCCTTTAACTTGGCCTTTATGTTCTTCAAGACAACGCTTCCAGTAACCACACTTCTTCTAGGCTGACCAGAACACATTGCTGTCCTATAACCAGGTGCATAATTTATGGGCGCATGACATAAACCCGCTTCCCGCACATATCACTCACAAACCTTCTTCTGAAACATTTGTTTCGTTTGCACTTTGCTTTAAAAATAGCTGAAGAGCGATTCCGAGAGGAAGGCAACGTCAAGTAAGTTCAGAGCACCATTTCACCCAAAAACGCGGGTTCGGCTGCTGGTCTGTGTGCTCAACTTGGCTGTTCTCGACCGCTGCTGGGGACTAAGTAGTATGTAAGTTAATTTATCTCGTCATATTCACACGGTTGGTAAGGCAGGAAGCAGATTTGGTGGCCCTGTTAACTGGCTCGCTTACATTCAGGGATTTCAGAGCGACATTAATCAAGTTTAGTCCCATACACACAAGTACTTCGGTTCGATTGAAATAACCACCTCCCCACACCCCGTTAACTCTGAAGTGACCCTAAGCAAGGTGCCTGTTACATCGCTGCGTACCAAGGGCAGTCCTGTTCTCGGCCAATCACAGCTATCCAAACTGGCCAATCATTTTGAGGGCCGATTTGAACTTTCTCTCATCCAAAGCGCTGTGTCGCATGCCCAATATTCGTTTGCCCACGTCCGGCTGCTGATTTAAATCCTCCTGTGCAGAATACAATATCCTCCCAACTGGTATCCAATAACTTCTCTTCGTACTCGGGACTGAACCCGACGGTTGTAGTGGCTAGAGTCTCCAGATGACCTAAGCTGCCGCTATAACTCCGTGCTTAGATGGCTGCTACACCCTGTTATTGGTTAGAGGTCTGCATTTAGTGATGGACCTCGGAATTGATGCTTTTGACAGTAGGTTCATCGTATTACTTTTCCCGGAACGCACTGCTTCAGCCCACGTTCGACGGTCTACCCAGAAATTATACAGTTTAAAGCATTCCCTCTTTACTTATTTGCTAGATGGCAACTTACACAATAAAGCCGTTGAAAATGAAAGGTGGTAACTGTATGCGACATCATTATTGGGATTTAATTCTAATGATCTGCTACCCAGTTAAATAATTAAGACTTTGGTTATACGAAAAGTGTCCATTGCTTCAACAATAGAGGATTTAGCAGGTAATTAAGGGGTTAGAAATGTGCGCTTTAAAATGGGATGGTAGTACTGGGGATTGGTTTTCTTAATAACTTTCGCACAAGCACTATAGACTGCATGCAACAATGACATTGTATATATATATATATATATATATATATATATATATATATATATATATATATATATATATATATATATATATATATATATATATATATGATAGTGTGGGGCTCACCGATTCAAGCTTAAGGAACATGCATGTTCCGTTGTGCCCTGGAGCTCAGACTAGAGCCCCTCGCAGGCGGTCGCATAGCGACGTGTCGCATATGATATATATATATATATATATACATATATACATATATATATATATATATATATCACGTTCATCATCTCCTGAAGAAGACGAAGAAGATGAGGGGCGGGTTCATGGACCAAATTGTATTTGTGCACACGTTTGA
>WEDG01002606.1:0-32042 GCA_017591395.1 Schistocephalus solidus | reverse complement strand
CATTGCCTGTAAACTGGCAATAAATAAATAATTAAACAATTAATATAGTTTTATGAAACGAATGGTACTAGCTGTTTCATATAGCTAGATCAAACATAATAAACACTATGTTATATAATACAAATATGAAGACTGTAGGACTGCATTGAAAGTTTCTTACCGTTGAACTCCTCCTGCTCCTTATCTTTTTTCACCTTTTATTAGCCATCAGTCAAATAAGTCTAATTAGTCGGCAGACCCCACACCAGAATCGGCTGCGCTCGCATCTGATTGGAAGTACTTATCCCTTCGAATCGACCGCAGACGTTTCTACCTCTGTCAAATGAATACTCTCGAACGTCAATAACAGACTAGTCTTGACTGTAACCATTCTTACCCTGTTACATTCATCCCCATTCTGTATAGCTGTTTTTAGTTCAAATTTTGCTATTTCTTAACCTTGGAAAACAGGTTTTTTTACTTAAAACATATTCGTAATTTCGAACACTGCTATTTAAGCAAATAAACAAACCAAAGCTAAAGTGGTTAATGAAAAGAGGAGTTTGTTTTAGGTTTTTTCCTGTGACTTATATTTTCCCACGACATACTACCTTCGTCTTCCGAAACTCATTCTTTTGGAGTGATTGCATTTGGTTCAGGGAGTTGAACTATCGGACACTAAAAATAATTTCAGTAACAAATATTGACATAACTGCACAAACGTCCCATGTTAATAAATTTTCGTATTTTTTCTTATCAAAGTCACATGTTAACCTTTCTGACACTAACAGTAAGTTAAGATAAAATAACTACCATAACTCCAAGAAACCTATAGAGATCACAATAGACCAATTCCATTATCAATACGAGGTTATAAAAAAATATTTATTATTTTTCATATTGCATTAATAAAATAAATGTATAAAAAACCATTACCTTATTATTTAATCTATTGCTTCCTTATCCGATCACAGCCATAAGTTGAACTATCCGACACGAAAAATAATTTCAGTAACAAATATTGACATAAATACATATATATTATATTATGAAACTACAAGCAATTCTATCGGACAAGGAAAAGTTTATAAAGACAGAAAAGGAGAAAAATCGGACTGATGAGGTAGAACAACAACTGACTGAATGTTTCAAAAGACTTCAAACGGAAGGTCTGATAAGCTAAAATGACCTATAGTGCCTCTGCCCCGTCGGCACTCATGTACCTCGATTGTACTGCTTACCAAAGATCCACAAATATTTTGGCACACCCATTCGTCCCATCCCAGATATGAAGAACTCACCGTACCATGCGATAGCAAAATGGTTAGCGGACAAATTAAAGCGCATTTAGGATCAGCTAGTGCCACATAGCTACCGAGATACTTTCGAGTTCGTTGAAGGCGTGAAAGACTTCGACCTGAACGACATGGCGATGTTTTCACTGGATGTCTTCTCTCTTTTTACGAATGTGCCAGTCACGGAGACAGTGAAATATATCAGTGAATTCATTACTTCCAGCCAACAAGATATAGTAATACTAGTGAATGTGCTCAAGGAACTGATATACAAATGTACCTTGGACGTGCAGTTCCTATTTAACAACAACTTGTACAGACAGATCGACGGAGTAGATATGGGCTCACCCCTTGGCCCACTTTTGGCGAATATTTTCATAGGGAAGCTGGAAGCTTTACAGCTTCGTCCGCAGATAAATCTTTTCAAATATTATGGGCACTGCGTGGATGATATCTTCGCGGTTGCATCTGAACAAACGAACATTTCAGCTGTAATGGATACCATAAGGCGCGCAGGTCGATTTTCGAAAGCTAATGCTTTGGATACACAAACATATGCGACATCGTTGCTGGATAAATACATAAATTGTATATTTAAGGCCCAGAGGGCCCCATCATTACATGATACAAAAAAGGGCGACGTTGAAAAGCTCGTCGAATTTGAAGGACCTAAGACGAAGGATTCGAAGCCGAAAAAGGCCAAGATAATTTTACAAAAAATGAGTTTTAACTACGAACATAGCTCTTTCTTACCGATAGATGTTCAAGTTGAATCCTCTGCTGTTGATACAGGAGCAATTGCAGAAAAAATTGGCAAAGTTCCTAAAAGGGGTTCGCAATTAACTCGGTCTTTTCTGAGCATACTCAAATTCAATTCTTCAAGATGGCGAATGCGTAACCGTGCACAAAGCATTCCGTTTAGGTAAAGCGGGTGTTTCTCGTGAACTTTTATCACCATAACCTCTTAAAATCATTCTTGAAAATGATCTTCAGGCTTCAAGCCTCCAAGAACAGAGAATGGCTCTCCGTAACTCACACAGAGATGTGTTTTTTCAGCCGGATTATGAACCGACGGAAAGGCACATAATGAGGATGCTGAGAACAGAACTGAAGAGAAGAATAAAACAAATGGGAGAAAATTGCTCCAAATTAAGGACGGGGAAATAAAAGTGACAAAGAGGTCTTTCTCGTGGCAGACACCGTACATCATAAAGGCGGGTCCTCACACAGACGGGGGACACTAATTACGAAGAACCCAACTATACAGAGCTCGAATAATAAAAGTAACGCTCTCCAGAACTCAGAGGACGACCACTCATCAGAATTCAGTGTGGGCGGGATGGACACTAGTTGATCTCGGAAAGCCCTGACAGACTCTAGCATTCAAACGCACGAAATGAGCAGAAGTATATATAGAGGATTTACCCAGTCTAAATTGAGATGTTTGTATACAAATTCTCAGAGTCTCCTTTCGAAAAAAGACGAACTCAAAGCACTAGTCTCAGACAGAACCCCCGATGTCGTTGCCATTACGGAAACGTGGCTCAATGCCAAAATCGCGGATAGCGAGGTTTCACTAAATGGATACCAACTATTTCGAAGAGACCGAGACAATAGACAGGGAGGTGGAGTGGCTGTATACGTTAGGACAGGTATATCAGCCGTCGAACGAGCACACGCCATCTTCCTTAAATATGAATTTATCTGGATAAAGATTAAAAAGGATTGTTCATAAAACCTACAATTCTTGACGATCTACAGACCTCCTAATATTCCAAGTGCAGCTGATGAGTCAATCCTTCATTTGCTCAAAGAAGTTGCAAGTCACCAGGAGGTGCTTATTGCGGGACATTTCAATGCATCCACAGTAAACTGGGTAAATCTGACTATTAATGGTGCGACAACTTCCTTCGGTCACAAGCTAATGGATTTAACTCTTGACCAACCTCTGGCACAGAAGGTTAACATACCAACGATATTTAAAGAGAACCAGAGAGCAAATTGCCTCGACCTAGTATTTACGAAGGACTTTTCTAACATTTATGAAGTGTATTCTATTGCACCCCTCGGTAAGAGTGACCATAGTACGCCGATGTGGGATTACTCACTTTATTCTCAGCGCCAGAAGTGAACGGAAGGCAAGCGAAATATATGGAAGGATGATTTTTACGCAATGAAGAACGAACTTATGTCCGTGCAATGGGACTGTTTGCTCAAAGGGAAACCAGTGGATGACTGGCAATCGTTTAAGACAGTTTCACTCGATCTGATTAAACGCTTATGTCCAGTGAAGGTGCAAAAAAGACTAGTCGCCCTGCCTGGTTAACAAGAGAACTTAAGAGGCAGTTATAGAATAAATAATAAAATGGAACGTGTTTAGAGAAACAGGGTCAGCAGAGCATCTCAAGGAATTTCTTCACCGCAGAAATGTTGTCAAAAAATGATTCGTCGGGCAAGGAAGAGCTATGAATCAAAATTTATTCAACAGGCTGAAAATAAACCTTTAATTCTGTTCCATTATTTCAATAGTCAATTAAAAAACAAGGACCCAGTCGCAGTACTTATGGATGGCAATGTTGTTTAAATCGTTGAAAGTTGCAAGAAAGACGAGCTCTTGGATCGGTTCTTTGCCTAGGTATTCACTAAAGAACCGGAACTTCAGCTTGACCATGACAACAGTGGTGTTGTAGACGCCGGTCTTTTGCTTGAATATATACTCGTCCCGGAATCTCTCGTGGAAGGAGAACTGCGAAATCTCAAAGAAGCCAAGTCATCTGGTCCGGACGATTTACTGGCAAAGTTCTTGAAAGAGTTAGCCAGTGAACTAACACATCTTAATTCCCACGATTGGACTAACTTCTTTCTATGTTTGGATGTGAATGTTTGTACTGATACATTCTACCAAGTTCTAGGTCCACTCATTTCTCGTTTCGTTCCTCGTAAGAAAATAATTAATGTCAAGGATGAAGTCTACCTCCCTACCTTTCCGCCGTAGATTGCGTAGACTCTCGCGTCGTTTTTCATCGACTAAATGACACTTCCGTCCTGCCATTGATCCAGCAAATCTTTGAACGGGCTAAGAGGCTCTCCCGAAGAAAAAGCGACTAGCTGAAGAGGTTAACTTTGCCGAAAAACCCTTCGTACAATGTTTGAAAACTCTTTTCGCGGACTGTAAAATCGCAGAGAAAAACTCAGTACCCTGTACTTCGAGATGCTTTTGGAAACCCTATAGCTGACGCTAAGTTGACGGCTCGATAGCTCAATGCTTTCTTGTCTACGAATTTTTCGAGCGAACATTCGGTCGCCCCTTCAAACGTCCGGGTTTGGACCGGTAACGTCCTCGAAAACATAACTTTCCCTACCCTCTGGGACGTAACCGTAGCCATTCGGCGTTCTCGCCAATCTTTACAGTCCTGGACCAGATGGCGTCCCGGTCAGCGTTCTAAAGGCGGATGCAAATGATATATTTCCGTCACTTCTGTATAAGATATTCAATCTTTATGTTTGAAAGTGAAACCTTCCCTATTTTATGGAAGGAATCGCACATTTTGCCTATACCCAAACACGGCAGAACTACGTCATTTGACGACTTTTAGGCCAATAAATACACTGCCAGCAGCCTCGAAGATATTAGAGACCTTGATTAAAGACAAGTTGATGCGTCACCTAACAGAGAATAACCTACTTAATGCGGCTCAGCATGGTTTCTCGAAAAAGATCTTGTGACACCTGCCAGCTCTCTTTACTTTGATCATGTGCTACAATCTAGAGATAGTGGTTTTTGCAATTTACACTCGTTTATTTCGACTTCACGAAGAAAGCTTTTGATCGTGTTGACCACGATCTCCTCCTGCTGAAACCTACCTCTTTGGCATAGGTAACAAGCTTCCTGAACTTAATATCCTCCTATTTGAATGATCGCGCACAACGGGTAAAAATTTCCGATGTTATCTCCAACCCCACGCACGTGAGGAGTGGAGTTATTCAGGAGTGAGCGTACTCAGCCCGCTTCTATTTTGCCTTTTGTGAACGATGTTCCTGATTGTTTTTCAGTATGGTAGGCCCTTTATGTACGCTGATGATTTAAAAGTTGCCTATCGTTATAAACCGGTCGATCGCCACATTGTGCTTGAGCTCTTAAAAGGATCTTCAAGCCTTCGCTCAGTGGTGTCGCACATGGCGCCTTTGCTCTCTTGGCACAAATGCTCCGTTATGGTTAGTTGTGACAACCATCAGCCCTCATCTAAGCATAGACGGTCATGACTTAAATGTGCCCGGGTTTTATAACGGATCTGGGCATATCATATTCTAGTAGTCTTAATCTGTCAGGAGCACTGCGCCCTGATTGTCTCTAAAGCACGCCAAACCACTGGGTTTATTCTCAGAAATTTTTAAAACCCTCAATATTAGGACCAGCCTTTATAAAATGTATGTCAGACCTAGTCTGGAATACTGCTCGTTTCTATTTAGCCTTCTGCACGCGAGTGAACGGAGGAAGATAGAATCAGTCCAGCACTTCTTTTTTTAAAAGAGTTATTACTTCCAGGCACAGAAACTTGTCCTACCAACAACGCTGTGAGCTTACAAGCCTTGACCCCGTGTGCTTCTTTTTAGAGCATTGCACCCTGATTGTCTCCAAAGCAAGCAGAACTGCCGGGTTTATCCACCGAAATGTTAAAACTGTTGACATTAGACTCCGACCGATCTCGGCGCACTAGTTATCGAGATGTATTTTTATATCTTCCTTTGGCACGCACCGTTAGATACCGTCAATGTTTTCGCTAAACGCTAAAGCAATCTGGAATAAACTACCTAGAAGTATTAAAATTACGCAAAACTATCCTTTGTTTACAAGAGCTGTCACTAGTTTTCTACATTCAGGACACATTCCACAAATTTTGGGTGCTGATACTCTGGAAGCTCTCTTCCGTTCTGATGGCGTCCATGGACTCTGAATCCAGTGCCCGACTTAATGCTGAAGGCAATATTCCTGGCTCCACAGTCCGTAATCGGGTTATTCCTCAGTCGACAGCGAGCAGCCATTCGCCGGCATACCTGCTGCTAGTACCACATACCTGATCACTAACAATGAAAGGAGATGCACCACAACGTGCACCTGTGTCAATACTTCCCTGTCCTGACATTTAATCCGTAGAAGAAGCTGCAGTTTTTTCTCCTGAAAACACTATAAAGAACGATCAGGAGTATTTTTCACTGTCAGCTTGACCCCCTACTGTATATACCTTTTGACCTTGCCTGTAAACTGGCAAAAATTAATTAATGAATTAATAAAATGTACGTAAGACCTGGCCTAGAATACTGTTCGTTTCTAATTAGCCTTCTGCGTGCTAGTGAATGGAAGAAAATAGAATCAGTACAGCACTTCTTCACGAAAAGAATTAAATCGTTATAGCACCGTAATCTGTCATATCAAGAACGCTGTGGGCTTGTAAACATTGAGTACTTATGGTTTTGCGGAGTGCAGAAGGAAATATTTTTACTGGTTATGCGTTTGAATAGTCATACATTAAATCCCCTTACCACTGTGAGGCAGCTTGACCATCCTCGGCGCAGCAGTCATCGTAATTTCTTTTTATATCTTCCATTAGCTTGCAAAGTTAAGTATCTTCGATTCTTCTCGGTAAACGCCTTACCCATGTTGAATAAACTTTCCCATAATATTAAAATCCAGCTAAGTTATTATTTGTTTAAGATAACTATTACTAGTTTTTTGCATTCAGAACAGTTTCCGAGAATTCTGGCCGCCGACACGGTAGAATCTGTTTTCCTGTTCGACGGAGTGCGCGGCATCTGAACCCAATCCCAGGTATTACCTTGAGGGATATGGCACCGTCTCTGCAGCCTGCACCCGTTGACTTCTTCGGCAGACAGTGAGCAACCATCCACGGATGCACTCTTGCCTTGGGCAGAGTCCCAGTTCCTCACAAAGACAGAGAGGCTGCAAACAGGCTGCACTTATGTTAGACCTTCCCTGAGCTGAACAGCAATCATCCTTACAGGCGGCCGTTTTTTCACCTGAAAAACATAAAGATAGGAAAAACAATTATAATGATATACATTCAGGAGTTTTTTTTAACTGCCAGCCTGATCTACTGAATATTTTATCTGACAATGCCTGTGAACCGGCATTAAATACAACTATGATTATTCTTATTAATATTATTATAACCTTTGTCAAATAATAGATATCACCGTTAGCTGTATGTATGTGCAAAGCTTTAGTAATATATTGCAGTTCCTTCCTGTAAGAAGGAACGGTAATTTTCCAGCGAATATAAATACAGTTTATGTTCGAGTGTGGCGGTCGTATCCGCGCGTATGACGTTCTCTGGGAGTTCGATCCAGGCACTGTAAACTCACTGCGAAAACGAAGGGCGACAATCATCCAGGTTTGATACGGCTTATCGAAGATATTGAAGTTAAAATACATATGTTACTATAAATAAGTGAATAAAATATTTGCAAAGCAAGAAAAATGTTTTCTAACATTGCGATCTATGCACAGCTAACCTCCATTATGTCCATGTATATGCACAACTTTGCCATGATGTTGCAGTGCCTTCCTGTAGAATGAATGGTAGCTGTTAAGCGAATATAAATTCAGTTTATGTTTGTATGTATCTGTCGTGTCCGCCCGTAAGACTTCGTCTGGGAGTCCGTCCCAGGTACCGATAATTTGCTACGACAACGAATGGCGACGAACAGCCAGGTTGGATTAGGAACATCGAATATATTCCAGTTAAAATAAAAAAATGTAACCATAATGTAGTGAGTAACATAGATATATAGAAAACAATAGTTATGTAACACAAGGATCTAGAAACAGTGATCCTAAAGGATCAAAGATTACCTACATCCCCGTTATCTGCATGAATTTGCGAAGCTTTGTTGTGATGTAGCAGTGCCTTCCTGGAAGAATAAACGGAATTTTTCAATCAAATGTAAATCCAGTTTATGTTTGAATGTGTCTGTCGTGTGCGCCCGTAGCTTGATGCAATGGGGTAGTATTGTGATGTTGCTGAGAACGTATTGGGTTCGGAACGCTCCTTGCCGAGTGAGAGATAATATAGTAGTCAGAGCTACTGTTTATATCCACCAGTGGAGGTGAGGCAGGAGAAACTCATAGTGGACACCAGGGTCGAAACGAAGAGGGGACAGTAGAGGTCATGAGAAGATCATCGAGATGCAACCTTGCTGACTGCATAGTCCACCAATCAAAGAGGCAAAACCATCAGAACCCCCCTCGATCATAAACTGAACCTGGAAACCATCGTTGGGGTTACCAAATCAGAGGAAAGTATCAAGGTTGTCAAGAGTCGGCGATGCTAGTTTAAAGTAGGGGACGAAAAAGTGAATGCAAAGATTGCCTCTGCAAATGATGATGAAAATAATTTTTGTTAAACAATATAATATCAAGGTTGATGCTTCAAATACAAGCAGGACATTTTTCAAAATCCAAAATTAGCGAGTTTGGGAAGGAAACAGACAATAAGGACTTTAAATCCTCCAAAGTTTAATTTTTGCGTAATTTGGTTTTGAAAATAGCTTATGTGGACGACAACCTAATTTCCAGTGGAAGATTACTCCACGTTAAAGCATAAATGGAGGCAAAAAACTGAGAATGGTTTAAGTTAACCATTAATTTCAAAACATCGCTAAATGCTGACCTAGCAGGACAAGTTATTTCAACATTATTAAGTATTTGTACATTTTATCTGCAGACATTGTCATAACTTTATTCCTTTACTAATGTTTATTTGGACAGTGCCTTTCCGGTGCAAACCAAATATAAATTCTTATATCTAAAGCCTCGTTCATGCTCAGGGCGAACTGGTAACTGTACTTGATTGCCGGCGGTCATCAGTATCAGTATCAGTATACTTGAGGGAGATGTAGGTGAGTCACCTTTGAATTCCCTATTTGTACATGCGAATTGTGCTTTTAAAAAAATAGTGTCTCGATATGTTAGCAAGGCCAAAATAGTGTACCATAGTTGAAAAAGAGCAGACAGTGAAAAAAACTCCCAGTGATATTTATGAAAAAACAACTGACGCCATTGGAGGGGGGGGTCCAACAGGGGGCATTGCGGAGGTCACATGAATCAGCAAGATGCTCCCTTGCTGATTGCAGAGTCCGTTGAGGGATTTCAAAGGCGGAAATATATGCCCAGATCATCCTCGGTCCATTGCAGTTCGAACAAAGGGAGAACGTTCATACACCTCATGGACGACGGCCGCCAGGTCCAGCTGATGCGAACTCTCACGGTGTCACCAAGGTGTGCAAATAATTGAACTTGTGTTCGGGTATTATAGCCACCATCCATCCTTTTGAAGTCCCCAGTTTGAGTACTTCTTCTGCTAAGTTGCCAATATTTTTCCTAGATTAAAAGTATTGAAAAATTTGAAGACCTTACTGGAGTGTAGCACTCTCCTTCTGCACTTGCTAGCAACAGTTATGCTGTGCACTAGAATGATTGTGCATGGGTATTCTAAAGTATCTAGTCTAAATGTTATAAAAAGGCATAACCGATATGATGCAGCCTGAGCTGTTGACATTTGTGGGCTGTACGTAAAGGAGGGACCGGGCAAAATTCCTCAGTTCTTGGCCTACAATTTTTTAAACATAATATTACTTACTGTAGTATAGAAGCTGTGGTGGCCATCCAGCTAGCCGAATTTCTGATTGCGTTCGGACGTCTGTGATGACGTCATGCTCATCAAAGGCAGACATAAGGTGACGCGGATATCTAAAGACATAATGATTTAAATAGAAAACTTACTAAGTTCGCAAACTCTTACCCATCGGGCTGGCTCAGACGATGACAAGCTATCACTGACTGTGGCCTGCATGACCAGAGTTCGCGCCTTGCCTTGGGTCAGGCCCACTCTTAATACCTTAACTTTATATACTAGGGGTCCCTCTGGGGGCCGTCAGTTTTTTTGGAGAAAGACTGCCCTTTGGCGTTACTTCTATGGCCAAAATACGTATTATTCGCCATTGAACTACGCCTTGGCAACAAAAATCATGCCATTATCATTCGCGAATTCAGCTAATGTGTACATCTGCATGACATTACAACCATTGAGATAAATATCACTGTACAGTATAGTTGTGTAAGAAGGGAAGAAGAAAAATTGTCCATCCATATTAAAAAAAGACATATTTAAAAATAATATCAGATAAATTGGCAGTAAAGGTACTATTTGCTAAACGCGAGGCCCTTAAAATAAAAATTTGGAGGATGAAATAGCGGTCGTAACAAGTCCGTGCAGTCCAGGAAGGGGCGGCAATGTATCTCGTTAGCCAATACATATGTCATTACACAGGTTCGGCTGCTGATCAGTACAGCATTATTGGGTGCTTCTGTTGAGAGCATGTACCTACTGTAGATAATTGCATTGGAACTGCAAGGTATCTGCAATGACCTTGGGACCTCTTAATCGTCATCCAACAGCAGTAGACATGCTTGCAATTCAGGCAGACGTCTCTCTGGCAAGCATCTGTACACCTGCCTGGCTACGTTAGTTGGCCCCTTGATGGTGCTACGTACTGTTTGTAGGAAAGATTCAAATTAAAAGGCAGAAAAATGGACCAATACACCAAAATGGGTGACATCCTCACGGAGGTTAAAAAAAAAATGAGCAACATAAACTAAATCAGACGGAGTGTTCGAAACGGGTTAATCGGAAACAAAATTACTCAGAAGTAGGTGGGCAAAATCTAAACAAGTTCTTATGCATAATTGGGGACGAAAAAATTAAAATTGCATAGGTAAATTGTTAAATTTTTATAACGTGATTTCCGCAGTTGACAAGATACAATGAAGGGGCTTATATACAATAAAAACTGTCGGTACTCCGCTCCCTACAAATATTCAAGGAATTCAAGAGGTCTGCCCTTGTGCGAAAATTGCACTGGCAGATATTGAATGCATTTTTTGATGGAGGCGTTTAGAGTAAATTAATAAATAAATAAATTGTATATTTAAGTCCCAGAGAGCCCCGTCATTTCAAACTTAGTATCGCCGTATAAATAAATACAAAGTGGATAATTGCTGCACTATGTGAGCAGCCATATTAACAGCAGAATGGAACAATATAGCAGGCATATCCGATTCAGAATGATTTGCCATTTTTAAAACAATAGTCAACAATCTTTGACATATACGGTGAACAAGAAAAGAAGCAGTAAAAAACTCCTACGGTTAAATTGGAGGCGGAGTTTGGCAAGCCGCCAATTAAAAAAAAATAGGAGAAAAAAACTGCTCCACTAAAAAATAATAGGTAGATGCAATTGGATAGCATTGTGATGTCACTGACAACGTAAGAGGTTTTGGCACGCTCCTTGTCGTGTGAGAGATAATATAGCAGTCAGAGCCAGTGTCTATAACCACCAGTGGATGTGAGAGAGGACGAACCCATCGTGGACACCAGGGCCGAAACGAAGAGGAGACAGTGGAGGTTATGAAATCATCATCGAAATGCAACCTTTTTGACTGCATAGTCCAACAATCAAAATGGCAAAACCATCAAAACCCACCTTGATCATCAACTGAACCTCGAGACCATCGTCAGGGTTGCAAAATCAGATGAAAGCATCAAGGTTGTCAAGAGTTGGCGATGCTAATTTTAAAGGGGGGACAAAAAAGTGAATGCAAAGGTTGAAACTGCAGAGGATGATCTAAATCTAATAAGAGACCAATATAATATCAAGGGAGCTGCCTCAAATACCAGGAGGACCCTTGTCGAGATCGAAAAGTTGCGAGTTTGGGAAGGAAACAGACAAAAAGGACTTACACCGATGGAGTAAATGAATGTGTCTCCCCTCTTGCATAGGTCGTCGGCCTCTAAATCCATTATCAATAAGTCAGGTCATGACTATGAAAACCATAACGAGACGGTACAGCAATCTACTATAGTGCCCGGTTCAAAATCCTCCTTAACTTCAACTCACGCTCTTTTTTCAAAGAATCCATTAAAAACTTCTTCCACGCGAATAGGAATTTCCAACGCAGTAGCTTCAGCCATGTCGTAAGCCCACCTTTAATGTCAGTTACTCCGTCTAAAGTGCCAAGACCGACTGCTTCTCCGTTTCAACGTTGTTTTCCTTGTATTCCTACTGTTGAATTTGTCAACAAAACTGGGTCAAGTCCACCTCGTTCCCATTCCACGCTATCCACTCCGGTCTCAGCTTTCCAATCTATTAAACTTATTAATAACCTGGGCAAATCAAAGCTTGCTTTAAATTTAAGTTCCAAAAAGACAAACGTTATTAAAGTTAGGAAACCTCATAACCCTCCAGCATCTACCATGCATAACCAAAATTTCCTTAGCAATTATCCCAAACAATCAACTTCTAAGGTTCCCCCATTAGTTAACACTACCTCTTACGGTAACAGTTTTCCAAAACAATTTGTTCCATTTTCAAATCTTATTCTCCCCCCATCTTCTATTTTCGCTAACGCAGAAAATAGCCTTCCTCTCAATGGATACCACCCAAATCTGTTTTTCTACAATTATCCTAATTTAGTAAGCAGTAAAAGCTTAGCTAATTGAAAACAGCAGCAATTTTACTTTCCGTCCGCACCTTCCTCTCTACAGTTTACTTCCCCACCACCACGTCTTCCTTTTTTATAAGTAACGATTACCCTAGTTTGGATACTCGAACTACGCTAGATGTCATATTACTTTATGCTAGATCTGTTTAAATAAGATGGCCTAACTGAGAGGCATTGCTTTAGAGTTAATGCCTGATGTTTTATGTGTATTTGAATCATGGACCCATCCCTTAATTTCCGATTCTTTGCTTGTCATAGAACAGTATGATCTCTACCGTCAAAATCGCATAAGCAAGCGTGGTGGTGGTTGTCTTCTCTATATTAAAGCTTCATTTAAGAACTTTCCATTTGATCTAGATGTTACGTCATTATCTGGTAATTACTGCTTCGCATCCATTATCCTGTCGTCCCGGCAAAAGGTAATTTTCGGATGTATTTACAAACCGCCTAATTCATCATCCGATGATGATGCAAAACTTTGTGAAATATTTAAATTGATTTCAGATTCCAATTTTAACATTAAGATAATCGCTGGGGATTTTAATTTTCCTGAAATTTACTGGATTTCAAACTTTTGTCCACCCAGATTGCAGCCTTTACTCGAAACCATTAATTTTTCTAATTGGTCCCAGCTTGTCCGTTCTGCAACGAGAGACAAGCATATTTAAGACCTGATTTTCACAAACGACATTGCTCCCCTCTTCGTTGATTTTAAGCAGGGCTCCTTCCAAAGTGACCATACACTAATTCACTGTTGCCTTCCGATTGTTTCATCGAAAAAGGCTAGTGCCGCTCGTACCTATCATGCTTTTGACCTCGCAGATATGCGCTTAATAAGTAATTTCGGACTCATTGTACTGGCAGCATCTCTCCTCCATGAACGACGAAGCAAGTCTTTGTGACTTCATGTCAGTCGTTTCAAATAACATCATGCAGCTTGTGCCAACAAAAATAGTCAAGCCCTACGTCTCGGATTCCACCGATTTTCACTTTCATTTGTTAAGACTAAAGAAATTGAGGAAGCAGTTGAAAGATCAATATACTAGTTCATTATCCGTACATCTAAGGATCGCAGAGATTTTGAATTAGCCTCTACGATTTGGGTTGCACGTGACAGACCGAGGGAAGCTGGCGCACTCAGTGAGCCAAACTCTGCAAAATCTGTTGCTCAACTTCTCCGCCGTCGATCCTCCTCTAAACCAGTTTATGAAATTCCTCCATTACTAAGCGAAGACAAGAACTTCATTCTCGAAGACTCTGACAAGGCACGTCTGTTTAGGGCGTTCTTTGCAAACCATCCTACGATGGAATCTGAACCGGTTCCGAAGTTTCAGGCATCCTCATTGAATGTTATCAGCACTATTGATTTCTTCTTATAACTAATTCGTAAGCAAACAATTCGTCTAAAAACTCGCACTCTTCGGCGACTGACGGTATTCCAAACTCAGTTATAAAGAGAGTGCCGAGCTTCTTCCGATTGCTGAGCCGTATATTCTCAGTTTATCTTCTAAACAGATTCTTTCCTTACTAATGGAAGACATCTATTATTCTTCCTGTCTTCAAGTCGGGATCTCGTTCGGACGTAAATAATTATTGAGGTGTTCACAAAATCCCGGCTCTACCAAAAATTCTAGAAAGAATTATCTTTAATCAAACTCTCGACTTTTGCGTAGAAAATAAGCTCTTAAGCGACTCGCAATATGGTTTTCTACCTGGAAGCTCATGCGAAGTGTGTCACTTAGCTTTGCTTAACCTCGCCACTTCCCTTCGTAATGAGCAGCAGTCAGTGGTTGTGATCTACTTTGACCTGAGCAAAGCCTTTGACAAGGTACCGCACAGACGTCTTTTAGTGAAACTGGAAGCCCTCGGCATCCTGCCTCCTCTCCGTGACTTCATTGATTCCTACTTGTCTAACCGCAGCCAGAAGTTCTTAGTAGGTAATAGCTATTCGACGCCTCAGCCGATCACGAGTGGCGTTTTTCAAGGTACGGTTCTAGATCCCCTTCTTTTCATTCTGTACATAAATGAAATTTCAACTTTGCTCACAAATTCACATAATTTCGTTTACGCTGACGACCTCAAGTGCATTATTTCATTTTCTAAGGACACTGCCAACAGTTGCGTTGATAAAATCAACACTGATCTGCTTATGCTCTCACGTTGGAGCTGTGCTTGGAAGATGGAGTTTTCTAAATGGAGTTTTCTAAATCTAATGGCAGGTAAATC
The DNA here is from genome assembly GCA_017591395.1 of Schistocephalus solidus. Lineage (NCBI taxonomy): Eukaryota > Metazoa > Platyhelminthes > Cestoda > Diphyllobothriidea > Diphyllobothriidae > Schistocephalus > Schistocephalus solidus. Next base: position 16,964 of record WEDG01002606.1, on the reverse strand, counting down.
CGTTGGCTACGAGGACGAATCTTGCGTTGGATGTTCTTATATTTTACTCAGAGTTCAAAAACTGGAAAATGAGCTTGCAGACTTAAGGAAGCTCTTGCAAGATAACATTACTCGACGAAATACGCTTAGCAATATTCCAGTTAAAAAGGCAGTGACTAAAGCACGAAAAGTATCAAAAACTACAACTGGTTACAGCTCACAATGTTTGGACGCGATTACCCATAACGACCGGATAACAGGAGCACAGTCTCTGAATCCTACGGACGACGACCAGAGCAAACTACAAATCTCATCCTGCTATCTTGGGTGTTATAAAGAGCCCGTAGTGGAATCCGAAGAAACAAACGCGTGGCAAGCTGCAATGGGGAAACACCACAACAGGAGGACAAAGTCACAATCAACTCTGATGGATTCATTAAAGCCTTCAGATGAGAGTTTGGTCAGAGGTAGACTTAATCCCAACGAGAGCTCTGTAAACCGTTCTCGTGCCCCTAAGGAGAACTTAGGAGGAAGCGAAAATTCCAAGTACCAGGATCGACAACAGTGTTTAGTTATTCAGGGTTTGCACGAGTCAACTGCAGTCCGACCAGAAGACCGTGTCACCGAAGACCTTGCTTCGTTAAATGGCCTCCTAAACCAGTTGCTCCCACCGGGCGTGGAAGTAAAAGTTATTAAAGCATTCCGGATCGGCAAAAAGTCTGAAGACAGCCTAGGAACGCCGCGACCGCTACCTCTGAAAATAATGCTAGAGAGCAAAGACCAAATCAAGGCGATCCTATCCAAAAACTAACCTACGTCACTCGCATAAAGAGTTTTTTTTCAACCGGACTTCTCCCCTGCGGAAAGGCTGATACGCCGGGAACTTGTCTTGGAACTACAATCAAGACTGAAGGCTGGCGAACACAATCTGGCAATTTTCAAGGGAAGGTAGTTCAAAAAGAATACGAATTGTCCATTGAACCAACCGATTGTTCTGAGGACAACGGCAGCCACCCTCACTAACGCCAAAAACCATCAGGGAACCAATTGCCCAAAGAGATGTCAGAACTGATTCCGTAACGCCCAGCGTTCTCACTTAAGAAACCAGAGTTACCGAAAATCATCATGAAACGGAAAAGACATACGACCTTGACGTTAGAGGAGACGCAGTTGGGCCCATAAAATTGACAAACGCAACAGGAAACTTGGTTGGCACAAAATTGAAGTGCTTGTATACAAATGCGCAAAGCCTTTTATCAAAACTTGATGAGTTAAAAATTTGCCTTGCCGAAGTATCTCCGGATGTGATAGCAGTAACCGAAACCTGGCTGTCGGGCAGTATTCTAGATAGCGAAATAACATTGTCTGGGTACCAAATATATCGGAGGGACAGAGAAAAACCGACAGGGTGGTGGAATAATTGTGTATGTGAAAGACGTGCTAATAGTGTCTGACAAGACGAGCAAGTTTGCGTGCAGCACTGAAGCCATATGGTTGAACATCAAGGCTCTTGGCTCTCCATGTCTAGATGTCCTCATTGTCTATCGGCCACCTAGGATAGACCGAGTCGCGGACACCCACTTGTTGGAACAATTAGAAAATTTCTCCAGTAGACCTAATGTAATGATTATGGGTGACTTCAACGCACCAGGAATTAACTGGAGCACTGTTCAATCATCATGCCCGAAATCGACTTTTGATTATGTTTTTCTGCAAAAGACCTTGAATGCACTCCTCACACAGCATGTCCCTTTCCCCACCAGAACACGTGAAGGACAAAGGGCTAACTGTCTTGACCTGGTTTTCACGAAAAACATCAGGCAGCATTGACGAGATTATTTCAATGCCTCCGCTCGGTCGTAGTGATCATGTGGTGCTTATGTGGGACTACTCCTTATTCTCCGTTGCGCCTGCTATAGAGGAAAAACGGCGTAACGTTTGGCTAGGAAACTTTCATCAGATGCGAGAAGATTTAACACACATCAACTGGACCACAATGTTTTCGAGCACCGTAAACGAAGATTGGGAGTCCTTCCGAAATGTTCTTCTGCAACTTATTGACAACCACTGCCCGCTTACGAGTGTCCAGCACAGCAAGCGTCCTGGGTGGCTAGACAGCAACTTAAAAAGGGAAATGAACAGGAAGCACAAGTTGTGGAGAAAATATTGCGAGTCTAATCAAGTCGCCTATTTTAATAAGTATAAAGCGCAGAGAAACAAAATGAGAAGCCTTATTCTTAAAACGCGAAGAGAATTTGAGAAGATTTTGCTGCAAAATACAACGCAGAATCCAAAGTTATTCTACAGTTACCTCCGTATGTGCAAGGAATAAACATCAAATACCGCTGATTAAGACTGCCGTGGGCGTCGAAATTTCTGAAAACAGAAAAAAAGCCGAGTACTTTTCACAGTTCTTCCGCTCAGTCTTCACAAACGAGGCAAGGTTCCTTCGTCCCTCAGTGGATAACCTGCCGACTGCAAGCATAAGCCACATACTATTCTCAGAATTTCTGATCCAAAAGGAATTAAAAGAACTAAAAGAGTCGAAATCCCCAGGACCAGACGAGCTTCCACCCAAGCTTCTGAAAGAACTCGCAAATGAACTTTTCCGCACCTTTTGTCAGTGCTCTTTCAAAAGTCCTTTGACTCCGGAACACTTCCTTTCGATTGGAAGCTGGCACATATAACTCCCTTGTACAAAAGCGGTAGCCGGGCGTCAGTGACAAACTTCAGGCCCATAAGCTTAACATGCATCCTTGGCAAGATTATGGAAAGGATCATCAAGAGCGAATTGGTGAAATTCCTAGAGACTCATAATTTGTTATCAAGCTGTCAACACGGGTTCAGAAAAGGAAGATCATGCACAACGAATTTGCTGTATTCGCTCCAGAGGTGGACCCAAGCACTTGAAGATAGACACGCGGTTCACATTGCCTTCATTGACTTTCAAGAGGCCTTCGATACTGTGCCGTACGAGAGACTGCTGTACAAGCTAGAAAAGAATTGGAATCAGAGGTAACCTCCTCAAGTGGATCGAAAACTTCCTCGTGGGTCGGCACCAGGTTGTGTGCATCGGCCAAGAGAGGTCAAGTTCTGCTGCGGTCGAGAGTGGGGTTCCTCAGGGTTCAGTACTAGGGCCAATACTGTTTTTAGTATACGTGAACGATTGTGTCAGGAATCTCGACTGTGAAGCAGCAATGTTTGCCGACGACATTAATTCAGTATAATTCAGTATATATAAGGGAGATAGGCAGAGCCTTTGAAAACCCTATTTACAGATAGACACTAGCAAAACAAGCAAATGTTACATGGCGATAGTCGTTTTAGTATATCAATCATTGCTGTCGACTAAATATATGTTCATCAAGTAAAAATGCATCAAGTCTTCTTTTAAACATTTCAACGCTTTCAGCCTGAACAACTGAGGCTGGCAGTTTGTTCCATTCGTCAATCACCCGTTGGGAAAAGAAGTTGGCCCGCACTTCAAGTTTGGCGTGATTTCTTTTCAGTTTGTAATGGTGACCTCGGAGACTTGTCATGTTTGCCAATTCAAAAAATCATGAATGTAATCCAGAGCCCTGCTGACGAAGATAAACTGCAGATCAACCTCACTCGGTTGGAGGAGTGGTCGAATCATTGGCTTTTGCGGTTCAACGTCGATAAGTGTACAATACTTCGCTTAGGCAACCCGTCTGGATCTGCCGAAAGTAGAAGTTACTTTCTCAACGGTGAAGCCTAAAAAGACGTGGAAACCCAAAAGGACCTTGGTGTGCTGATGACCACCACCTTAAAACCATCGTCTCACTGCTCGAAAGTGGCGAAGAGGGCAATTTCGGTGTTGCATGCCATCAGACGAGCCTTTTTGGATTTCGATGAAGATCTTTTTGCTAAGACCTTTGGAACATTCATTACGGGCCACATTTGGAATATGCTATGCACGCCTGGAAACACTGGACAGTTCAAGATCAGAACTGCCTCGAAAGAGTTCAGAGGAAAGCCACCAAAATGGTTAGAAGTCAAAGCTCCTTGCCATATCCAACCCGCCTAATGAATCTTAATCTGTTCCCTCTGAGTTATAGGCAAATGCGTGGTGATCTCCTGCAGACATTCCGCATTGTGAAGGGATTGGATTGTTGCCTGGAATTCTCGGACTTCTTTGAATTTGCCGCCACGACCCATCTCCGAGGTCACCCATTGAAACTGCGTGTCCAGCAGGTGAGACTGGATGTGCGCAAGTTCTCCTTCTCTGTCAGAGTGGTTAAACCATGGAATGCCCTCCCTGAAGACGTTGTGATGTCACCATCGCTGGAAAGCTTTAAAAGAACCTTGACAGTTTTATGTTCCGCAACGAGCCTGAGCGATGAGGAATTTATCTTAACCCTCGAGAGTCGTGCACCACTTGTCATATTTTATGACCGCCTTTTGTACCTTTGCAACCCACACGGTTTCTCTGTATACCGCACTTAATTTTACGTTACAAATAGGGTACTCAAAGGCCCATGCCTATTTCCCTCAATAAATTGAATTGAATTGAATTGAAAAAAGAGTACATTTCAATCCAAAAGTAAGTTCATTGACGCATTTTCGTGAGATTTTGTTATACACAAATAGCTAGCATTACCGCCTCATGCAGATCAAATTTCTGCAAACGCTGCACAGATATGTGGTTTTATATCACATAATTTCTTCCTTCCGGAAATAAAGTTTAAACCTATACCGCATGTTTGTTCTTCCTATCCTAGAATACTGCTGTCCCCTCTTTGGGCTGATGAACGCCTCTGAGCGCAGTAAGATTGAAAAAGTTCAGAGGGTTTTTACTCGAAGACTATTTTCTCTTCCTGGATCCTGTATCTCTTATACGGACAGATGCCAGTTAGCAAACATTAAATTCCTGTGGGTAAGAAGACTCGAAGCCGGTCTCTGCTTCCTGTTTCGCGTTAACTCTAGCCCGAATCTCCCACATATTTACGCTCTCACTCCGGTAGATCGACCATATGCCACTTGTAATTCCTCCATGATCATTTCACTAGCCCGTAGGTCCACAAACTAACCGGTGTCACTTTTTAGCCTCTAAATATGCTTTTATATGGAATAATCTTCCACTGCAAATTAGGTTGTCGTCTACATTAGCTATTAACAAAACAAAAGTACGCAAACATTTAACTTCGGAAGAAATGAAATCCTTATTGTCTGTTTCCTTCCCAAACTCGTAATTTTTGGATTTTGAAAAGGGTCCTCCTGGTATTTAAGGCAGCTCCCTTAATATTATATTGGTCTCTAGTTATATTTCCATCATCCTCTACAGAGTCAATCTTTGCATTCATTTTTTCTTCCCCTCCTTTTAAACTTCCATTGCCAAATCTTGACAACCTTAATACTTTCCTCCGAATTTGCAACCCTGACGCTAGTCTCCAGGTTCTGTTGATGATTGAGGCGGGTTCTGATGGTTTCGCCTCTTTGGTGATGGACTATGCAGTCAGCAAGGTTGCATCTCGATGATAATCTCGTGACCTCTACTGTCCCCTCTTCGTTTCGACCATGTTGGCTACGATGATTTCATCCTCTCTCACCTCCACTGCTGTTTATAAACAGTAGCTCTGACTGCTATATTATCTCTCACCCGACAAGGAGCTTTCCGAACCCTCATACGTTGTCAGCAACATCACTATACTATCCCATTGCATTTAGCTATTATTTGTTTAGTGAAGCAGTTTTTTTCTCCTATTTTTTTTAAATTGGCGGCTCGCCGAACCCTGCCCCCGATTTAACCCTAGGAGTTTTTTTACTGCTTCTTTTCCAGTTCACCTTATATGACAAAGATTAATGTCTTCTGTTTTAAAAATGGCAAATCGTTTTGAATCGGATATGTTTACCATACTACTCATTTCTGCTGTTCATATGGATGCTCACATAGTGCAGCAATTATCCGCTTTGTATTTATTTAAACCACGGTACTAAGTTTGTAATGATGGGGCCGTCTGGGCCTTAAATATACAATGTATTCATTGATTTATTTTATATTATATCTTCCGAAGTTAAATATTTGCTTAATTGTATTTTGAAAATAGCTAATGTAGACAATAACATAATTTGCAGTGGAGGATTATTCCAGATGAAATCATATTCGGAGGCAAAAAACTGAGAACGATTAGTTGTGGAGCTAAGGGGTGGGAAATGGTCATGGAGGAATTACGAGTGGCATAGGGTCGATCAACCGGAGCAAGAGCGTTAATTCGTGAGAAATTTTAGCTAGAGATAGCGCGAAACAGGTAGCAGAGACCGGTTTCGTGTCTTCTTACCCACAGAAACTTAATGTTTGCTAACTGGCATCTATCCGTATAAGAGATACTGGATCCAGGAAGAGAAAATAGTCTTTGAGTAAAAACCCTCTGAAATTTCTCAACCTTATTGTGGTCAGAGGCGTTCATCAGCCCGCAGAGGGGACAGCAGTATTCTAGAATAGGAAGAACAATCACGTGTTTCATGTTTAACTTTTTTTCTGGAAGTAAAATATTATGTGATATAAAACCACATATCTGTGCAGCCTTTGTGGAAAGACGATCTGCATGAGGCGATAATGCTAGCTTATTCATGTAACTTAGACCAAAGTCTTTTACGGATGATCGTTATAAAAGTGAACTATTTTGAAAAACGAGGGATCCAGGTAGCTCGGCGGAGCCAAAACACATGAAACTACTCTTGGATGAAGAAATCCCCATCTGCCAAGTACAGCTCCAACGTGAGAGCATAAGTAGATCAGTGTTGATTTTATCAACGCAACTATTGGCAGTGTCTTTAGAAAATAAATAATTGCACTTGAGATCGTCAGCGTTAGCGCAATTTTGTGAATTTGAGAGTAAAGCTGAAATTTTGTTTTTGTACAGAATAAAGTGAAGAGGACCTAGAAACCTGCCTTGAAAAACGCTACTCGTGATCAGTTGAGGCGTCGAGTAGCTATTACCTACTGATACCTTCTGGCTGCGGTTAGACAAGTAGGAACCAATAAAGTCAAGTAGAGGAGACCAGATGCTGATGGCTTCCAGTTTCACCAGAAGACGTCTGTGCGGTACCTTGTCAAAGGCTTTGCTCAGGTCAAAGTAGATCACAACCACTGACTGCTGCTCATTACGAAGGGAAGTGACGAGGTTACGAAAAAGCTTAGTGACACACTTCGCATGATCTCCCAAAGTAAAAAACCATATTGCGAGTCCTTTTAGAGCTTAGTTTCTAAGAAAAAGTCGAGAATTTGATTAAAAACGGCTCGATAATTATTTACGTCCGAACAAGATCCCGACTTGAAGACAGGAAGAATAATAGATGTCTTCCATGAGTCAGGAAAGAATATGTTTAAAAGATAAACTGAGATTACATGGCTAAGCAATCAGAGAAAGCTCGGCACTCTCTTAATAACTGAGTTTTGAGTATTGCTAGTTCCCGAAGATTGCAAAGTTTTTCAGACGCATTATTTGCTTAGAATAAGTTCTATGGAGAAATCAATGGTGCTGATAACATTTAATGAGGATGCCTGAAACGTCCGAACCGGTTCAGATTCCATCGTAAGATGATTTGCAAAGAATGAACTAAACAATTCTGCCTCGTCAGAATCTTCGAGAACGAATTTCTTTGCTTCCTTTGGAAATGGAGATATATCATTACCTCGTTTAGAGCAGGATCGACGGCGGAACAGTTGAGCAACAGATTTTGCAGAGTTTGGCTCGCTGAGTGCGTATGCTTCCTTCTGTCTGCCCCGTGCAAGCCGAATCTTAGAGGCTTATTTAAAATTCTCTGCAATCCTTAGATGTACAGATAACGAACTAGTATATTGATCTTTTAATTGCTTCCTCAATTCATTTAGTCTTGGCAAAAGAATTTAAGGGACGGTTGATTCCCATGTGTAGGGCTTGAAAATTTTGGTTGGCACAAATTCCAGGATGTTATTTGAAACGACTGACATGAAGTCAGAAAGACTTGCTGCGTCATTCATGGAGGAGAGATGCTGCCAGCCCAATGAGTCCAAAAAGTTGTTAATTAAGCTCATATCTGTGAGCTCAAACGCATGATAGGTACGAACGGCACGAGCCTTTTTCGATGATGCAATTGGTAAGCAACAGTGAATTGGTGTATGGTCACTTTGCAAGAGGCCCTGCTCAAATCAACGAAGAGGGGTTCAATGTCGTTTGTGAAAATCAGGTCTAAAATATGCTTGTCTCCCGTTGAAGAACGGACAAGCTGTGACCGATTTGAAAAATTAATGGTATCTAGGAAAAGCTGAAATCAGGGTGGACAAAAGTTTGAAATCCAGTCAATTTCAGGAGAATTAAAATCCCCAGCGATTATCTTAATGTTAAAATTGGACTCCAAAACCAATTTAAATTTTCACAAAGTTTTGCATCGTCATCGGATAATGAATTAGGCGGGTAGTAAATACATCCGAGAATAGCCTTTTGCCAGCGCGACTGGATAATGGATGCGAAGCAGTAATTACCAGAGAATGACGTGACGTCTAGATCAAACGGGAAGTGCTTAAATAAAGCTTTAATAAAGAGAAGACAACCACCGCCACGCTAACTTGTGCGGTCTTGACGGTAGAGATCGAACTGGTCTATGACAAGCAAAGAGTCGGAAATTAAGGGATGGGTACAAGATTCAGTTACACATAAAAATCACGCATTAACTCGAAAGCAATGGCTCTCAGTTGGGCCATTTTATTTATAACAGAGTGATGACCATATTACTGGATGCCAGCTGGCATATATGTAGCAGCTTACGCATGACCACAGACAGAAAAGGTGCATATAATCAAGTGGGATGCAGGCCACCATATCAATGGGCCATTCCACGAATGGTGATGCACTCCTATGATGTTATTGCTTACTCTCAATAAAAACAACCTTTCATCCCGCAGACGCCCATTGTGAATTGAGAATGTCCCGCCTTTTGCCTGCATGACAGCAACCACGTTCGTAACTTTTACATTCGTTTAATGAATTACCAGTCGCAACCATAATAGCCATTTTGAGCTTAAACTTATGTGACATAAGAGTGTGAAGGTGTGTAGCAGATAGTTTAGTATAGCTTAGTATATTGAGAGGAAAAAGGCATTGCCTTTGAAGATTCTATAAAAAAATGAAACTGCAATATTGCAGTTGAAATATACGTTATTGAAAAGAAGTGAACAACATATTCACGGAGAAAGAAAATTTGTTTTTGAGAGTGGAATCTTGGCACAGTCATCCTGGAGAACCGATCATTACCTATATCAGATAAAAGGTATCACCATTAGCTGTATTTATATGCAAAGCTTTTGTATGATGTAGCATTTCCTTCCTGTAAGAATAAACGGTCATTGTCAAGCAAATATACATACATTTATGTTTAAATGTGTCTGCCGTGTCAGACCTATGACGTCCTCTGGGAGTCAGTTCCAGGTCAAATCTGCCTTGTTCCCCTTCCACGCCATCCATTCCTGTCTCAGCTGTTAAATCCTAAAAACTTATCAATGCGTCGGGCAAGTCTAAGTATGCTCCTTATTTAAAATCCAAAAAACGTTCGGAAAACTCCTTACTTTCCAGCATCTACTATGCATACCCAAAATTGCCTTAACACTTATCCCAACCGAACAACTTCTCTGGCTCTCCAAATAATTAACTATATCCCTTATGGTAAAAGTTTTCCAAAACAATTTGTTCCATTTTCAAATCTTATTCTCCCCCCAAGTGATTTCAGTATTCCTCAAAATCCTATATCAAGGCCTTCTCCTAATTTCGCTAGCGCAGATAATAGCCCTACTCTAACTTTATACCACCGAAATATGTGGCCCTACAATAATCCTAATTAAGTTAACAGTAAAACTTAGCTAATTAGAGACTGCAGCAATTTTACCTTCCGTCCTTACCTCCCTCCCTACAGTTTATTTCCCCACCACCAAGTCTTCCTTTTTATAAACACTAATGAGCATATTCCGCGTTCCAAAATTATGCTCAGTATAGTTTCACTAAACGCGAGATCAGTTATAAATAAAATGACTGAGCTAAGAACTGTAGCTTTTGAGTTTGATCCAGATATAATGTGCATCACAGAATCTTGGGTTAGTGGTTTAATTTCAGACTTGACTCTCGTTTTGGATAATTTAGTTTACATCAACAAGACCACGTTTAAAAACGTGGCCGTGATTGTCTTCTTTAGGTTATATCGTCTATTGCATATTCCCCTTACGATCTTAGCATTTCTAAGTTATCCGGAAATACTGTTTCGTTTCAGTCGTCCTCCCACACAAGAAAAAAGCAATAACTGGCTGTGTCTATAATCCTTCTTGTTTTTCCGGCAAAAAAGTCAGCTCAGTGATCTCTTTGAAAACGTTACAGAAGCTCCATTTGATGTACAAATAATCGTAGGAGATGTTAATGTGCCAGAAATCGACTGGTATGCCAGCAATTCTCTGACAAATTTGAGAACATGTTGAACACAATTCATTTTTCAAATATGTTTCAACTAGTCAGCTCAGTAACTAGAAAAGATATTATTTTAGATTTAATTTTAACTAATTGCGTCCATCCTTTGCTATCATCAAAACCTTTTAACAACTGATCACGTATTCGTTCATTGGTATTTTCCAGTCTCCTCCTCTGTAAAGCCAGAAATAAAACGTACCTATTTTGACTTTGCTCCTGTAAACAAAAAATTAATAAAGGATTTTGCAAGCTTTTAGGATTGGCGAAGCTTTTTTCAAATTATGATCTTTGTTTTTTTCCACGATACATTGCAAGGCCTAACAGGAGGCCTCTTGAATTTAATTCCACAAAAGACCATTATATAAAATGCTGCTTCTTCCACGACACCACACTTTCTTTAACATCAGCCTAAAAATTATAAAAACAGTTTAAGGATCCATCTATATGTTCGTTTTCGGTCGACCTAAGGATCGCATAAATATTTCAATAAGCTTCAAAAAGGAGAATCACGTGAGATAGGCGTAGAGAGTCTCAAGCAATTAGCGATGATAATTTCCAGATCTGTTACGAAAGTGTTTCGCACACATTCTTCCGCTTAATCTCACAGGGTCATTCCACTCTTACTCGATTGCTTTAATAATTTCATTACAGAGGATTTGGACTAAGCAGAATTGTTAACTTCCTTTTTGCCAAACATTTTATTCTTGAAACCAGCCCCATCTCTTCGATCACCCTGACATCTCATGACTTACCCACTGAAATTGATTTCGTTCCTACAAATATTCAGAAAGTGATAAGCAAACTGAATTGATCACACTCAGGCGGAACCGACAACATCCTCTATTTCCTTATCAAACAGCTAAGTGAATTTTCCCCTTTTCTGAGCTAAGTGTTCTCAGTTTTTCTGGAGAATGGTTTCTTTCCTGATTATTGGAAAACTTCTATTGGTATTCCAGTATTTAAATCTGGCTTATGCTTGGATGTTCACAATTATCACGGTGTTCATAAAACACCTTCTCTTACGTTTCTCTTTAAAAAAGTAATTACCGTACAAATTACAGATTTTTGCATAAACAATCAACTTCTTAACTCATCTCAACATGGTTTCCTTGCCAATCGCTCTTGTGAAACATGTCACCTGTATTTTCTAAATCGATTAACATCTCTTGGTAAGGTTCATTTTTCTGTGGTCATTATCTATTTTCATCTTAGCAAGAACTTCGATAAAGTGCCTCATAGGAGACTTATAGTTAAGTTAGAAGCTCAAGGACTTCGTAGTCCCCTCACCGATTTCCTAACATCACATTTAACCAATCGGAAAAGGTTCTAACTGGCTGTTTTAAGCTGCTACTACTATTGCAAGCTGTGTCTTTCAGGCACCATGTGTTCTCTTTTGTTCTTAATTTATATTTACGATATTACATCAGCAGTTAAATAATCTCAGTCTTTTATTTATGCGATCTTAATGCATATACTCCATCTCTAAATCTTTGGGTCAACAATGCTAAGAAGAAATCGATGCAGACTTGCATTTTCTTTACGAGTGGAGCTCATGACAAATAGATATGCTTTAAGTGTCTTTTGATGTGCTTTCTTGAAGGCTACCACAGCCAGTTATTTTGGAAGGCATCCTGTGACTAAATAGTTTCCACTTATCAAAGGATTTAGGTTTAGAGCTACTACTAATAATTTGAGATCTGACCTCCTCATGATGAGAGAATCTCGAGCACTGGCTGCTTTCGATTTGGGACTTTGGCTCTTATAATTTCTATCTTCCTGAGAAATTAAAGTCAAAGATTTTACATCGAATGTGACTTCCCATTTTGAACATTGCTGTCGTGGTTTGATTTAATGGCTGGAGTCCAGAGTCGTTCCAAAGAAATTGAAAAAGGTTCAAGAGAGATTTTGACTCCAAACCTCTTACCTTCGACACTTTAAAATAAGCTTACTCTCGAATAGCACGCCAAATATCCTAACTTAAAACTTCTATGGGAGTCATAGACTGGAAAGCTGGTTTCTTGTCGTATTTTCCCACCTAAATCATGATCAAATGTTCTTCGGAGTACGCATACCTCAGTTGCTCGTCCGTACAACCTACATAATTCTTTCTTCGATTTTGCCTCCTCCTCTATCCTCCACATGTAGCACACTTGGCACTTTTCTGTGGCACTAGGTGTTGGCTAGCTTTGTAATAACCGGTCAATCGATATAATGTCGTCCAAATAACCATGCAAAATGTAAGCGTAGACTGCACATGGTATCTTCAAAAGTTATCTTATTTAACTGTCGTGGTTGCCTCTTCCTTTCGAAACGACAGCTTTCTCCATGACCCGTGGAAGAGACCATCGGAATTTAGAAATCCACCTCCCAAATTAAATCTTCCACGTTGCCTCGCTTCCGCCATTAACACACTATGACGTCTTTATAGCCTTTTCCGTGAAAATGATTGCTAAACAATTGTGTTATATATGCGAGCTCATTTTCAAGCAGCCCGTTTCGTGCGCGAGCAGCCGCCCTCATAATTATAATTCGAAACCTGAAGTATTGTGCAGAACAAAGATTCTTCGGTGGCTCTCCGCCTCAACAAGCACTCCTGATCGGGCCCATGTTGACGTGCTTTCTTAGTCAATAACCTGAATCTCACCATATCCTTTCATATATACGCTCAGATGCAACATAACATGCTGCTTAAAATGCCTTCGCCAGAAGCAGTTTTTGTTTCTTTCTGCACCTTTTTGTAAAAGGCGATATTCGCAGCCAGTTTTCGTCCCCTCTTAATTTTGAGCATTATTTGGCATATTGACGACTCCAATTGTTTCCTTGTTTAACGCGGTTCTCCTCTTCCTTGACTCTTTTGCAAACGACGTACTATCTCGTCCGCCATCACATCTGCCGCGCCTTAAAGGTGATGGTGCTGGCTGCGCTATCCTTCCTCGGTGTCAAACCTACACGAGCTGTTGATGATCATTTCAAATTCCTCTGTCGTTGGTCTGAGAAATCAGCAATAGAGAGCATCATGGTCGCTTCTCTGGATATTCTGCTAAAACATTCTCGATCTCTTTGGTCCTTTTCTGTTGTTCGACTATTAGCGTGCTGATTGATGCCTGCGAAGGTTTCACTGTCTAGCATCCTTGCGGTACGCTATAGCTAGTCAATACGCATTTTGATTGCACCTGCAGTGGTGCAAAAGTAGCCCTGTCGTTACATGATATCTCCGCGATAAGGACGTTTAAACCCACATATATTCTCATCAGCATGTCTCGTTCAACCTAACGCGTATGTTTTTCTCCCAGGATTGCCAGTTTATTCTTCTTAAAAACCCCCAAACCCATTTTAACTTATGCCTTTTTCTGTAAAAATGCCCAAGGTGTTTTTATTTTCATGTCTGCTCTTTTTAAAATATGAGCGTACTAATTTGTGTCATTTTTCCTCTCTAAGAAGCTGACGTGCTAAAATTACTGAAGTAAAACAAAATTTCTCACTCGTTTTTACTTTGTTGATTTTTCCTCAATGACGGTGCCACTTCCAGGTACTCAAACAAAACGTATCTTTACAAATAAAACATATATAGAAACAAACTAGAAGCCTTATCCATAAAACGTGATGAGAATTTTGAGAAGAGCTTTGCTGGAAACGAACACGCAGAATCAAAGTTAGTTTATGTAACCTCCGCAGATGAACAAGGAATAATCATCAAATACCGATGATGATGGCTGCCATGGGCGTCAAAATTGCCGAAAATAAGGACGAAGCCGAGTTCTTTTTGCAATTCTACCGCTTGTCTACACAAACTACGCAAGGTTCCTTCGTCCCTCAGCAGACCACCTGCCAACTGCAAGCATTAGCCGCAGACTATTCCTGGAGTTGCAGATGTAGAGGCAATAAAAGGATATAAAAGTGTTAAAATCTCCAGTACTGCGATGAAACTACATCCAGCTTCTGAAAGGAACTCGTAATGGAATTTCCGCACATCTGTCTAATTATTGTATATTTAAAGTCCGGAGGGCTTATCGTCTCAAACTGAGAATCGCGGTATAAATATGCGAAAGTGGATAATTGTTTGCGCATGTGAGGCAGCCATATGAGCAGCAGAAATGAGATGCTTTAGTAGACACACTCCAATTCAGAATGATTTAGTTTATCTTAAAAACAAGTCAACAATCTTTGGCATATGCAATGAACTAGAAGAGAGAAAGTCTGTGCTCTTTTAAAGGTTATTTGACTCCAGAACACTTCCAGTCAATAAGAAGTGGGCGCATATATGCTCCCTTGAGCAAAGAAATTGCTATCCGGGAGTCAGTGACAAATTAGAGGCCCTTACTTTTACTGCACTACATCCCTCTACTAGGGTGTAAGGATCACCAAGTGCGAATTGCGTTGCGATTCTACGAGAATCGTGATACGTACGCAAAGTGCAACAAAGGGTTCTGAAAAGTTTACCAACATGACCAATTTCTCCAGAGCTGAACCCAAAGCACTGCATAATAATAGGCACGTGGTTTAACATCCTCTTCATTGACTTTCAAATGGATTTCGACACTTGCGCCGCCACCCAGCAGAGGACTGTTGGTAAAAGCTAAGGAAGAATTGGAATCAGAGAGTGACTTTCTCACAAAGATCAGAAACTTCCGCCAAAGTACGGGTCGGCGCAAGATTGTGTGTGTCGCCAAGAGAGTCAGGTTCTGCTGCAGTCGAGGTGACGTTCCTCAGGGTTCAGTACTGGGGGCAATACTGTTCCTATATACGCGAACGATGGTGTTGGGGATCTGAACTGTGAAGCAGCAATGTTTGCTGATAACATGAAATGTGGGGTGAAATCTGGGCCCTGCTGATTGAGATAAACTACAGATCAACTTAAATCGGGTTGTAATTGGGTAAATCACTGGCTTTTGCGGTTAAAATTTGATAAACGTTAAAAAGAGTGCATAGGCAGCCCATCCACATCCAATATCGTTAGAAGCTTTTTCTTAACGATGAAGCCTTATAAGATATGGAAATCCAAAGAGACTTTGTGCTGGCGACAACTGTCTTAAAACCGCTCTCTCCTGCTGAAAAAGTGGCGAAGGTTTTGGTGTGTTGCTAGTCATCAGGTGAGGCTTTTTTGGTTTTGAGAAGATCTTTTCACTTAAGAATGCGCTGTTAAAGCCTGGAGACCATGAACAGTTTGTAATCAGAACTGCCTCAAAATAGCAGAAAGAAGAACTACCCAAATGCTGGAGTCAAAGCTCCTTGCCTTTGTAATCTTTAACAATGTTCATTCCTTTGAGTTATAGGCGGGGACCCACCTGCAGACATTGCATCGTGAAGGGATTGTATTGCTCTTGTAATTCTCGGACTTTTTGAATTTGCTTGACGCCCATCTTCCAGGTCACTCATTGAAACTGCGCGTTCAGCAAGTGCAACTGGATGTGGAAAAGTTCTTCTTCTCTGTCAGGGTGGTCAAACTGGAATGCCCTCCTGTAAACATTGCGATGTTACTATCGCTCTTTATCTTTAAGTAACTTGATAGTTTTATGGGTCCAAAGTGGGATGGGCGGTTAGGTTTAGCTTAACTCTGATAATCACGCACCATTTTTTTTCGCCATAATGGTTTTGTACAATGCACTTAATTTAATGTCAGGTCTACGGTGTAAATGCCTGCATATTTCCTCAATAGGTTGAATTGCATTGGACTGAACTCAGTGCGGTCGCACAAATTTCGAAAACTTTAACGAAGCAGCCTTCCTCAGTGAGAGAGTCCGCTTGACGACTTGGTTACCTTTGAACAATGCACCAAGGGTTATAACAAGGTTGTGATCCACATTAGGTGTATATTTGTTTAAGCCGTACACTGTCGAAAAATAAGCAATAAATTTGAAATTTGTGCAGATAAAATGTACAATATGTTATAGTTTAGAACTTGTCCTGTATGGGCAATAGTTTATAGCTGCAGTCCATGACCGACATAAAGGTAGAAATTTTAACTTTTCTTATAAAAGGTCCTCAAAAGCAAAATCCTCTAGTGAAGTCGCATTCCGATCTCCCTTTGCCCACGTGGCTTAAACTTTAATGTCGCAGAAGCTTAAAGGCATTGCCTTCTTTGTAGCGCATGACCCGCCGCTCTGGTTCACAGTTAGAGCGTCAAAGCGATTGAATAGGACATAATTTTCTCGAAGCTAACAACACTCCAGCTCAGTTGAAGAAAAACGGGCGGTTTGCGTGCGCAGATTGAACTCAATCGAACGTCGGATTTAGAATTTTATTTATGGTTAGCATCTGAAAGGCACTGTTGAAACCAAAATTAACACGTAATAAAAATTATGGCAATATATGCATATAAACTGAACATAGAGAAGGTGCTCTTACCCCTGTTCTGGAAAAAGTGTTTTGGGGATCATATGCACCTGATGTCGGTAAAAGGGAGTAAAATCTGGATGTGGAAATGACAGACAGGAACCAAGCACAATTACTAGCTATTGGGGCATGACTGCGAAATCCCTTGATACTGCAGAGTATTCCTATTAAAGTGACACAGAAGGGCAGGTGAGTCTAGTA